>CM033471.1:177375790-177633290 GCA_019447015.1 Hymenochirus boettgeri
CCAAAACATGTTTTGAACCCCAGGGGACATGGCTGTGCCTGCCTACACTACTTTTACACATGGGTAGCTGTCTCTCTGATACGTACACTCCTATATGCCACACACTGGAAGCGATGCACAGGCACTATAGGGCTGTGCATCATTGGTGGCTGCCTCTCTCCTACCTACATTACTATGCCACACTGAAAGCGATGCACAGGCATGGGGCTGTGCATCATCGGTGGCTGTCTCTCTCCTACCTACACTCCTATGCCACACTGAAAGCGATTCACAGGCACTATAGGGAATGAGAAAGGGCTGTGCATCATCGGTGGCTGTCTCTCTCCTATCTACACTACTTTTCTGCACTGAAAGTGATGCACAGGCACTATAGGGAATGGTAAAGGACTGTGCATCATGGGTGGCTGTCTCTCTTCTACCTACACTACTATGCCACGCACTGAAAGCCATGCACAAGCACTATAGGGAATGGGAAAGGGCTGTGCATCATTGGTGGCTGTCTTTAGCCGACCTACAATCCTATGCCACACTGAAAGCGATGCACAGGCATTATTGGAAGGGGAAAGGGCTGTGCATAATGGGTGGCTGTCTTTAGCCGACCTACACTACTATGCCACATTAAAAGCGATGCACAGGCACTATAGGGCTGTGCATCATAGATGACTGCCTCTCTCCTACCTACACTACTTTTCCACACTGAAAGAGATGCACAGGCACTATGGGGAATGGGAAAGGACTGTGCATCATAGGTGTCTGTCTCTCTTCTACCTACACTACTATGCCACACACTGAAAGTGATGCACAGGCACTACATGGCAAAGGGCTGTGCATCATCAGTGGCTGTCTCTCCTACCTACATTACTTTGCCACACTGAAAGCGATGCACAGGCATTATTGTAAGGGAAAAGGGCTGTGCATCATGGGTTTCTGTCTTTAGCCGACCTACACTCCTATGCCATGCCGAAAGCGATGCACAGGCACTATGGGAAACGGAAATGGCTGTGCATCATGGATAGCTGTCTCTCTCCTACCTACATTACTATTCCACACTGAAAGCAATGCACAGGCACTATGGGAAAGGAAAAGGGCTGTACACAAACAGTTACACAAACACACTGACAGACTCACACAGCTAAACAACACACTGCTATATACATAGTAATCAATATAAACATTAATAAACACATGTATTTTATTTCATTATTCAATACCAAGTGAGGTGTAAGTTGTCTGTCAGTGAACTTTAAGTTCAGTAGCTGAGCTGTGCTAGTATCCCTTCTCTATGTACAGTAAACTCTGTCTGATGCAGCAAAAAAAAGTGCACGTGAAGAGAGGGAAAGTCTATTAGTCATGGGGACAAAAGGGGTGGGGTTATAACATGTCAGTACAGCAGAGAGACAACAATCAGTGCAGAGTGAAGGACACTCCCACCAAAAACGAACAGAACTTTACAAGCTGATTGCAGAGGCTACAAGCAGAATTATTTCACAAGAAAGGGATCCTGGGGGCTGGGGCACAGGGGAGTTTATTATACAGAAGTTTGTAAAATATGTCATTTCTGAGAGAACACTTCCTTTAAGAAAAACCCAAAATCTATTTTGAAAAACTTTTTTAATAAATCATTAATTTGATTAAAGAAATAAGTTAGCGTGTCTTGTTCCTGTAAGGTTTTTCATGGGTTATCCCTATGTCTTTGCTTTCATCACTTTTGCTAGATTACAGATTCCTCCCTTTATGCCTGCTCGCACTGTGCTGGAAGCCTTGAAGAATCCGAATCAGGTTAGTTAAAATGAACTGATCATAGTGTAATTTAGGGATGTCCGACCTGCAGCCCTTGGTGCAGTAGCAGTTTGGAAATACTGTGAGTTGTAGTTTGCAAACATCTGGAGGGCTGCATTGGTTGGACTTTCCTGGTGTAATGTGTTGTTCATTACTTAAGGGCTATGCCACACTAGCGTGTTTCTCACGCACTTACAATTACATTTTGCTATCTGTTTGCGCATGAGAAACACAGAGCAGTGTATGTCAGTGTGGGTGGATACATTGCATGCGCTGCCCTGTGCTGCACTGCGATCTGTTTTCGGGGGAACATGTGATCACGTTTTTTTTTAAAAATCGCATGTGCTCCAGTTGCATAGTGTGGCCTCAAGTCTTTGATCAACTTAAAATTAAATAGGAATTCTTATCTACAAAAGGTTGAGCTAGAACGATTTATGTGATTTCCCCCCAGGTTTTTAAATTGTTAATTAAATAATACCTAGCAAAAAATGTGCCCTTGGTGCACATTCTGACTTATTTGTGTATATTTTGGGCTATGTGTGGGTACAGTTAGCTGTCCCACCCCTCCCGGCAGCTCCAGGAGTCTCCTGAGTTCTGCAACCTCGCCAGGAACTTAGGGAAAAAGGTTGGAAAATGACAAAAATGTGTGTAATAAGCTTTAATATCTTCTCTGGCATACAAACATGTCAGATCTTCTAGGATTTCCCAGTGCTCCAGTGAATTCACTGAAATTACATGAAAAAAGTATGTAATAGAGGTAGTATAACTTCTCTGCCTAGCATACACTATTTTTTTATGATTGGCTAAAAACAGTATGTGTTTTAAAGAGAGAACATAATTGGGTGTAATGATGCAACCTAATACACCTTAAAGCTTCCTAACATTTTAATTGGTTAAAACACATACAGGAGGGTGGAGCCTTCCATTTTGGCTGTTCTATTTAAAATAAGGGTAGCATCTCTGTACTTTTACAACTTTATAAATTTCTCTGTCACTCCATTGGCAGATATTCAGCAGACTGGGAGATTCCAACGGACTTAACAGGAAGAGCATGATATATAAAAAAAACTCCCATACTCCGCCCCCTTTGCTTTTTGTGCATTTCCTGCTGGACTTCACATCAGGAGTTGGCTTACCTGTCATTGTGGCAGGTAAGCCAACTCTCCCTTGCTCTCTTTCCCTCTCTCTCCTTTTGAAGCTCCTCTATTCAGTTGCACCATGAGGTTGCCTAGAGGAGAGCCTTGTGGCCAGGCTGGAGATAATGAACTATTGTTTTATCCTAGTGGGCAAGCTGCATTTTGTGCATCTGGACTTAAGGTTGTAAACCGGAATTGATGTTGTGTTGTGTTTTTACAAGTTCTGAATCTTGTTTCGGCTCCGGCACGGTGGTGACATTACTTTTAGGTGCGATTTTTGGTTTGCTGGGTCTGGGGCAGGCTCTACCATAAAGGATTTCACGCTATAGAAACTTCTGGTTTTTCGTAATACCAGAAGTGATGTCACATGTCAGTGAGGTAAGCCATTCTCTATGGGATGAGTGTAAACCTGGTTCAGGGATTCTTTCTTACTTGCTGTTTACTTTCAGAAACCTCTGGGACTGCTGTAAAGCCTTATCCTTTTGCTGCTTAGAACAGCTGCAGTGTTTTGGCATGTGAGTATGATGCTTGCCTCTACTGACACTTATTGCTCAAATAATTAAAATTTAGAGTTGTTGTATCTTTTGTCTAGCCTGTATTCATCCTAGAATCTGACTCTGTGAGCAAAGGTCATCGACAAAGGTCACCGTCTTTATATAACTCGATAAATGGAGCAGTAGTACTATTTGATCTTTTTGGGGGCTCTTTTTGTGACAAAACAGGATTCTTTTGCCTCAACAAAAATGTCAAACTTTAATACAAAATATAGAGAATGTGAGAAAAGCACCTATTATTTCGGTAAAAGAATGTCTAACGGTGCTAGGTTATATGTCTTTAGCAATTCCAATGGTGGAATGGGCAAGATGGGAAATAAGACCTCTGCAAAATTTGCTTTTAAGGACTGTAAAGGATCTGCAGTTCAAATTAAGAAAGAGGTTAAAAATATCAGTAGAAATAAAGAACTTGTTAAAATGGTGAACGAGAATAGAAAACTTATCAGAAGGAAAATTGCTTGAAGACCCAGTTACATTATCAATAACTACAGACACATCATGTTCAGGTTGGGGAGCACATTTTGCGGATCAATAGGCTCAAGGCTATTGGGACAATCAAAGAGAAACCAGATCAAGTGTTTGTTCCAAACATAGCAAAAACATGTGAAATTAGTTTCAGGCAATGCTACAGTGGTAGCTTATACTGTATAAGAAGACAAGGAGGAACAAAAAGCCAAAGCCTTCAAATAGAAATATTTCCTATTCATTCACATTCCAGATTCCGCAAATATAGCGGCAGACTTTTAAGTCGAAGAATTCCATGGCAAGCGCAGGATTTTCAGGGGGAGGGGGGATTCCTAAATGGGTTACCACTGAACAAGCCCAGAAGGAAGTTCACGACCGAATACAACATGTGTTCTGTTATATATGGATCATATATCAATATATATATATATCAATAATATATATATTCTCTATTTGCCATGATTATCATGACAGTTGGCCAATACATATATTCCCTTTTCTTTTGTTATAAAGTATATACTTATTAAGACTGGGTACACACAAACCAACAGGTATTTCCGTGTATTGGTCGGTCAGTCGGGCTGAAAAATTCTGAGGTGATTTCATCAGTGGCAGGGAACGCTGTGGTCCATAGGAGACATTTGCTGTGGCCGACCATTTTATAGCGGCGAAAGGTCAGGACAGAAAATTTGTCCGTGTGTACACAGCGTGACACTGACAGTGGATATGACAGATATGAAGTTTGCAGTAGCCGATAACATTGGACCATGTATGGGCACATTGAACAATAATTCTTTATAAAGAATATATGGAACAATCATTCCTATGTGTGTGTGTGTGTGTGTATATATATATATATATATATATATTTATATGTATGTATGTATATATGTGTGTGTATATATATACTAGCAAAAGTGTGCCTGTTGGTGCACAGTGGAAATGTGTGTGTATGTTTTGCTATGTGTGGATATAGTGGATATAGAATCTTTACACAGGTATATTTTAAACTGTTACTCAGTCACCAGCTTCCAGAAGAACCAAATAGGATAGCCCTGCAGGTCTGAGAGTAGATCCAGGCAATCCTGACACACTGTGTGGTTGAAACTAAACATGCTAGGTTAATACTTATTAGTATTCACCACGGCAAGTGGTGATGGTACCTCATATATTATAACAGAAGGTACCTCCCCGCATCATGTTATTATAATAGCATTGCCCTAATAATCTTATGTATAAACAAACATTTCTCATTCCCAGTTAACCTAAAGAAATGGATTTATCCTTTATATACTCTTTTATACAGATCTAATTGAAATTTTTTTTGCTTCAGAGCAATTTTTAATAACCGATAACTGCTTTTTATTTCCGTATTACAGTAAATCCTTGGTATACCTGCCTGGCTTTACCACTAAGCAAAAGGCTAAGGACTTGCAAGTGAGCACGTTCATCCCAACCATTTATAGTGGCTGCCAATTCAAATTGTTCTAGCCAATCAGTCCACTCCCTAGTTACCCCATCAAATGGATCAGGTTTAAAAATAGGTTTGGCATTTGGGCCTGGTAGAGCTACGGAGTGTAATTTGAGCATTTCATCTGCAGGTACAAGGACAGGAGGATTTAAATCAATACGATCAGTAGTAGCCTCCATAGCTTAATACAGAGAACAAATATACAGACAAAACAGGGAGAATAAATGGTATTACCAGCACCGCTGCCACCAATTTGTACCAGATCACTGCTTTATAGAAGGATTATGGGCAGCATGACACCCAGTGGGTTACTCTGGTGGTCTTTCACAAAGTGCACATAAACAGGTTCCCCACATAACATATGCAGTAATCAGGGGTGTCCCTGTCTATAGTGCACCACTTTGTATATTGACCAGGCCTGTATATTGTGTGTCCTTGTAAGTTGGTGTACACTTATCTGTTGCCTCAGAGTTTGTATCCAATAAGGTAAATTGTCTGTCCAATGATCTGTCCTCCCAACAGGTGGTAAAAGAGTCTTACACACAGGGTCTTGTACACAGGAACTTATACACAGGAACTTATACACAGGGTCTTATACACAGGATCTTATACACAGGGTCTTGTGTTGCAGTCAATATCTCTCCATAACACACACCACAATTTACTTTCACTTTTTCTCCTCCTAGCCATAGAGAGCAGGGATGTTTTGTCTTTTATCACTCACTGACACCACCTGCAGGCTGGAGGTAGTATATAAGGAGCCTTGGTGTATATGTCCATTACAATACACATCACATACACTGAGTAGTATCTTTACCCTCTTTGGGAATAACTACAATGTTTGCTCGGAATAAGTCGTTCAGGAGGGTTTCTGAGCCTATTAGCAATGCATTAAATGCTAAGAGGATCGGGGGTGAGTATATCTTTTAATTTTTTGTAGTATGCCATGGTGAAACCATCCGGTCCTGGGGCTTTGCCTGTTTTCAATTGTTTAATTGTTTCTGAGAGTTCTAGGGCAGAGATTGGAACATTAAGTATGTTTAATTGGTCTGCTGTTACCTGAGGTAATCTTGCTTCGTTCAAGTAGTGGGCGGTGTGTGACGGGGTGGATTGGTTTGGCTCAGTGGTGTATCCATCGTACAATTTGCTATAAAATCTGTGAATTGACAGAGAATAGACTCTGGGTCATGGATAGTATCTCCTTGTGAGGTCTTGAGGGGGAGCAAACGGTTTTGTGACATCTTGTTGTTCAGTTTACGGGCCAGCATGGTGTCTGTTTTATCTTATTGAAGTATTA
Source organism: Hymenochirus boettgeri (assembly GCA_019447015.1). Lineage (NCBI taxonomy): Eukaryota > Metazoa > Chordata > Amphibia > Anura > Pipidae > Hymenochirus > Hymenochirus boettgeri. The sequence goes on from CM033471.1 coordinate 177,382,493, forward strand.
ATGTTGGGTGAGCCGTATTTCTTTTTCGGTGCGCAAAGAGAGTAGTAGATTCATTTCTCCACTTAAGTTAGTGATCTCATGGAGTGTTCTGTCTGAGTGAGATAAGGAAAGTTGTCTTTCTTTGTCTCTCAATGTCCGGAGTAACTCGTTTAATTAAGACCTGGGGGCTTGTTTGGCGGAGGCAGCTAGGGCTATAAGATGGCCTCTTATTACTGTTTTATGGGCTGCCCAGAGTGTTGTCTGTGTCATTTAGTGGAAAATATTCAGTGATTATTTTTTTTAAGGGTTCAAGTGATTGGGGGTTAGTGAGGATAGATTCATTAAGTATCCAATTAAAGTTCGGTTTGGCTGATAAGATCCCCGTCAGACATGCGGAGATGGAGGCGTGATCAGACCATGTGATCTCTGAGATGTCTGTATCTTTTAACAGTAGTAAGGATTGTGCCGATATGAAAATGTAAACAATTCTAGTGTACACTTACTGTAGATAAGTAGAATGTATAATGTTTTTCCGGGGGGTGTTTTAGTCTCCAGGTGAAACTTATTATTTTATAGCATAGGAAGCATGTACAAAGTACCCAAATTATAAGTAATTGATACAATGTAAAGAATTGTGTCATAGAAAATATATTCCATGAAATAAAGCTCCCTTACAGCTGTTACAGAAAGTGTGTTTGATAGCATTTGTGAACCCTTTTTAGTTGAGACATTAAAGGACAATTATACTCAGCTTCCCTCCGCTCCTCTTCTTTGTTCATTACATTTTACCCAGGGTGAGGACCTGAACCGCTAGGTCCTCACCTCTGGGTTCGCGTAACTTAAAGCCCAGTCTTAGTGTAACACTGCTCTGGTAGGCTGAACAAAGAAGAGGAGCGGAGGGAAGGTGAGTATAATTGTCCTTTAATTCTGAATATTGTTTAGACACATGAACTTACCTGTTAGTTTCACAGTGTCTTCCACATTCTCTCTTTGTTAGGCCTCGTCACTCTACCATTACTTTTCCTATAACTAAGATCACAACACACACCAGGGGTTTGTTTATGAGCTAAAAAGTTTATTTCTATTATGCTGTTTATGAGGTCCCTGCCTAGCTCTGATGAGTCTGATAGGTGACAGATATATCACTTGAAGGAAAGATGGGTCACCAATAAGAGATTACTGGGATGCAATTAAAAAAAAAAAGCGGCAATTTAACCCTTTCATGCTTCAGCTTAGCTTTTTTGCATTACATGCTAAATATCATCCATTCTGTTTATGTTGCACTTAATACATCATGTTTAGTCATATTAACACTTGGTTTATATAGTATATACTTATATCTCTATGGCACATTCTGGGCCATGTACATGTTTTTATTATATATATTTGTTTCTCTTGTGTTTACAGAGTAATGACCTTTCACTCAGCAAGAAAATAAAAATTAAGAAGGAAAATCCGGACATCTTGCAACTCAGTAATCTGGTACCACTGGAGGTCATTAAACTAGGTTAGTTAATATTCAAGATGCAGTGTGCATACACTTTAAGCATAAACCCAGTAAACAGTGGTTGTACTGAAAATGTCTTGAGTGTTTATTTTTAATTAACCTTTTTATTTCCTTACTAACTGACATCATATGTGCACTTTGCACTAGACATTGTACAGTACAAAGCTAAAAATGTAAAGGGGAATAAGATGTAGTATATTCTCACAAAAGAATACAGTACAAAGCTAAGAAACCCTGTATTTACTAGTAAAGTAACAACTTTCAGTACAGAAATACCTGTAGTTAGGGCTAGGCCCAACTAGCGCCTTTTGCGATCCGCGTGACATTCTTTTATAATGTAAATTGCAGGAAATAGGCCCCATTGTGTGCAATGTTATCCATTGTGATTTGATAAGTTTATGGAAGCGCATAGAGAAAGTGTCTCTCTGTACAAATTAAAGCTGTGTACACGCATTACCAATCTTTAGCAGATCACAGTCAGATTCCATTGGATTCCGTCTTTGATCTGCTATGTGGCTACACACAGTAACCAAGTGAGGTCAGATCAATGGAAATTTTCTATCAGAACCGACTGAACCCACAGCGACAGCTGCTGATTTCTCGACACATACCGTTCTAACTCAATACTACCTATTGAACTCAAGGAGAATGGCTTACTGTCGGTACTATGTGTACATCTGGTTAGGATTTACTTAGTAAGTCATTACATGGTTTTTATTTGCTGTTTCTGGGATATATGTTACTTAAAATATGTAAGTGTACTGTAAGCTGAAGATCAAATGAACACATACATTTAATCCTAACTGAATTCTCTGATTTAACGTTCTCTGATTAAAAATTCTACTTTTAGGTGGAAAGGGTTATGACCCTGAGCATTCAGATGATTACTCTGCTTTCGAGAATTGGCTACGCTGCTATTTTGTTCCAGGAATGAAGTCTTTGAGAGATAGCAATGGGAGGACCATCTGGTTTCAAGTAAGACAAAATGGTTCTGCATAGGGCTGATGTAGGATTACTGGGTCGGAACATGTTGCCAGAGACGTAGGCCAAGAACCAAGCTGGCACCAAGCTGACTGAGCTTAAAAGTGAAAAAAGTGACTTAATTTAATTTCCGTTATCATTTTCTCCTTAAAGGGTAACTGTGGTCTCCGTACAAGTGCCCTTTATTAAAAAAAAGCATATTCCTGCCTAAACGATTCCTGGTTCAGGCTTCTAGCAGCAATCTATGCAAACTTAGAACAAACTTAGAATAGGGTTTTTTTTCAAGCTAGCACTGTGAGCTGTGACATCACCAGCACCATTGCTCTGCCCCCAAGCATGCCCAGTTGTATTCTACTACTGTAACTCTTTAAATAACTCTTTAAATATGTCAGTGTCACACACTCTGGTTTATGCAGACTGTCTGAGTGTAACTTAACCAGTCTTTAACTTAAGAACCAGAGAAGCTAGATACATCATCACAGGCTTGTTTGAAAGGTATTAGATAGGTCTTTTTAATAGAATACTATTATATGGAGACCACAGTTACTCTTTAAACTGGCATGTGTGGCATTCTTCCCTAAAGCTGGGTACACACTTAGGCTGAGGCCCCACTAGGACGCATGGTTGCAGTGCCACGCAACTGTGCACTTCTGAAATTGAAGCCTATAGGAGCACATGCGATATGCACCAAAAATGGTGATTTCAGGAGCTCTAAAAATGGTTCGGATCACAGTGGGTCCGCTCCCATAGGTTTCCATTGGTCTGCACAATTGGATCACAAACGTGATCCAAAGTATGCTAGTGGGGCTTAGCCCTTACTCTGTATAGGCAGAATTATTTAGGTGGCCACACGTATAAGAATCACTATCCACCACCTACATGGTACAGTACAGGTGTTCAATAGTGGATGATAGAAATTTGTTTTGATGGCGGCTGTGGGTTGGAGGATTTTTCAACACTATCATGGCTTTTAATCCGAAATCCCCAATAGTTTTTTTCTTTTATCAGCCATATGTTTACCCAGCTTTGTCAGAAAACAATACATGAAGAAGAGGAAGAACATTTCATAAATGCTTTATAGATTCTAGATAGATTAAAAACAGAGCAATGGTTTTATAATATAAAATGCATTAACTACATTAAATTATGTGTTTTTCTCTTTATACATTTAATGGCAATTACATTTTTGGATTGGATGTTACTGGATAGATTTATTTTTGTGTAGATTTATTTATGAGATTTGCATTTTTATTTACAAATTTTTTTTGGTGAGAGATAGTTTTATATTTATTAATCTTCTGTATATGCTCTTTTTTATTTTTATTAACAAATGAATTACAGGGAGACCCTGGGCCATTTGCACCAAAGCGTAAGTTATATTTTTCATTGAATGCATTTTCTTTCACAAGCATATACTTTATCTTACTTTGTATCTTGTCTGATTTCCTAGTGGTCCACTTACTGAAATGTTGCTTTTCCATCTTTTTGCATTTTTCAGTAAAACCCTTACAAGTACCTTATTGGAGCACCACTGTCATACTCAAACTTAACTTGGCCTTTCTATTTCTGAAGTAGTCCCTTGATTTGTTTCTCCTATTAATTAAACAATTTTCATTCTTTTCTGTTACTAGAACAATCCAGAACCCATTAATAACTGTTTCTTCCCCTTGCACCCCAAAAACATACTTAAGCTGGTAATAAATATAATGGTCAGTCATTTTGATATTTTTCCTGTCAAAATAGGCCCCCTGGGATTCAGGTTTAAAAGTTTATCCCTGAGATGCAGTTAGAATCTCCACACAAAATTGACCCAATAGGGCACATTCAGAAACAAACATGATGTGTCTCACAACTCCCTTTGCTGTGGCTGCTGGGTGATTTATGAAATTAACCTGTGGTTACCAGGAGTCAGCTCGCATAATCCAATACAATGAACATGCTCTGTAGTGCTCAACAGATCAAAACAAGCTGAAAGCTGCAACCTTCTTCCTAGACAGCAATCAAAAAAAGAAATGTAATCTTTGCAGTGTATTTGTTAGCTAGCATGGATGTAAGAAACAGAAAATTAACATTTCAGTTAAAAAAAAGTAAGTCTGTTGAATTGAACCTGCAAACTCATGCACTCTGTGTTGCTAAAAGCAAGGCTTTATACTACTATCCCAACAGCGCTACTAAGAGGAACACTGGTGAATGTAGAATCTTTATTTTTTCCTAAGAGCTAATGGAAACCAAAAAAAAGTCTGGGTGTTTGAGCCTGTGGCTTTATAATGGTGAGCCACCACAGAACATGTAAGGAATCTATGTAAATTTAGAAGCTTTATGTTTTATTAGGAGTTACTAGGAATAGAAATTATTTTGGTAAACTCGTCTGAATGTTTTGAATTGCCCCAGGAAGGCTGAAAGCAATTAACGCTGGAAGGTAAATAAACTGTAGGGTAACAAGCAGCTTTCAAGGTCTTATTAGGGACTTCCATATTGGTGTGGAGACATTGGTATAGAAAAATACTCTGTGCAAAGAGACAGTGAATACTGGGGTCAGGGAGCATAGCCAATAAGTGCACACACTCACAAGGCTCTTTGAAGACTACATGGGCTGTTGGCTGTACTGGCAATAACATGGAAGCCTTTTTAGTTACAGAATCTATTTTTCGCATGTACTAAATGCAACTGACTGGAGTATAATCTTACAATGCATAGGTGTTCTTGGGGGGAAAAGCTTTCACATTAGAATTAAAAATAAAAAAAGTTTTTAGTTCTCCTTTAAAGGGCATGTCCACCCCCAAAACTATAATCCCCCCCAGTAATGGCCCCACCTGTAGTGTAGTGTAATCCTTACCTCACATCCCAGCTCCATAGGGTTCTCCTGTAGACCCCCCCTAAAGTTCCAAAAACTGTCCACCAGGAGGCTAGCAGGACTCTGCCTGCTACCTTGCCTCCGGTAGATATTTGCCATGCGTACTGCAGCCCTTCTCCCCCCTCCCTCTCCCTCCCGTTCTACTATCCCTCCCCCTACATAAAACCCCCTTAATATGATGTTCCCCCATGTCTGGCAGCCCCAACTGCATATTTTTTATTTTCCAAAAGCTCCCCAACTCTTACTTACCTCTCCTCTTTCCTCCGCTGCACTGAATGACCGGCAGCCGCGTCCGTGATTGGCTGCCGCTCAGCCAATCACAGACGCGACTGCCGGTCCCGCCCCTCTGCTTGCATTCTCGCAAGCAAGGGCCGGCAGTGTGGCGGAGGAACGAGGGGAGGTAAGTAGAGTTTGGGGGGCTTTTGGAAAATAAAATATATGCGGTTGGGGCTGCCAGACATGGGGGAACATCATATTAAAAACAATTTTTAAGGGTGGACATGCCCTTTAAGTGTGCTCCGATCAAAACGTCTTGTGTGTGTAAATTTGTCAGCAATAATGTTTGAAAGCTTTACATGAAATACACTTATCCTGCATCAGAATAGATGATCAACAGTCTGGCTATCTGTGCATAACAAAGTCACGCACTTTTCACTAGTCTGTTAATGTTGCTGTCTATTTTACTTTTGACAACTTGTCAACACATTTTCCATATTAGATAAGTTTTTAATATATTTTTACTATTTGTCATCAACCTAATTTTGAATAATTACTTTGCTTTTCACCAGAGAAAAAAACAAAGAACAGACGTTTATCTGCAGTGAAAGCAGAAAAGCAGGTTCAGGTAAATGATCACTTAAAAGTTTTCAGTGCAACAGAAGTTGTATGAGGTCAATATGAATAATTCTTGACTCTTGTCACTGAATCAGGTGTTTGGGAATATAAGTGAAATGTTATGGGTGGTTTGGAATCTTTTTTTTTTTTTTTTACAATATTATGACATTTCATCATGGTCCCATTACCACTTACTTTTTCACAATTAATTTTGACAGCTGTCCGGTATGGTTTATGTATAGTACTTATTAACACATGCCAAGATTTGCAGATGTTATGAAAGGGTTTATATATATAAATTAAATATATATTGATATTGATTCAATATTAAACAATATTAAAGTCCCAGGGATCCTTTAGATTTCCAGAGTCAGAAAGGATCCCCCCCCCCCCATTTGAGCTGTTTTTTAATGCCTTCTAGATCAACTGCTAGGTAGGGCTCATGAGTAGGCTACAAAGGTTGGACTATTCGGACATATGTCTTTATTCAATCTCCATTACAATGTAAAAGTAAATTTGACATCAGTTTCGGGGGTCATGGCTTGAACGATGCAGTGAGACGCTGAGCGAAAGAGCTCCCGCCGTCTAACACCAAGAAAGCCATAGTCCTGAGAGGTCTAGGATCCTGGGAACCTTATTCACCACACAAACGAACCCCTAATCAGAATGCCCCTGCCCTGGGAGAAAAAAGCCGCCGCAGCAGCATCCAAACTTCAACAGTTTGCACATAAAGCTTGCCATCTTCCCCTGCATACATGGCAGAAAACCAGACAGATCCGCCTGTAGTCACGAAAGACTCGGAATCCCCAGCAGCCTGATTGGAACTCCAAACAGTACTGACCCACCTGCTAGCAGCAATACAGGACAGCAAGTCAACTCTGACAGTCATGAGGGAGGAAGTGAAAGTAGATCTGAGCCTACCCTGCCATGATCTACAGGCAGTGCGACAGAGATGTACAGAGGCAGAGAGTCACATCTCCAACCTGGAGGAGATATCATGGCTGATATACAAGACATATGGTCAAAGATGACTACAATAGTATAAAGGAAAGTCACTGATACATGTGCGTAAAGGGAAAATTGACAAAAGGTATATTCTATACTTCATGTATATGCTAAATACCATGGTTAAATACAAATGGAGATAAATACTAGAAGATGTTATATGCTAATTAAAATACAACTGTTAACTTTGATACATAGCTAATATCTGATATATCTATGGTAATAATAAATCTAATAAATTTTTCGAACCCCTCCTTCCCTCGCACTTATAACTAAAGCTCCCTTGAAAAACTGATAAATGAAGGAGCATTAAGACATACAGCACATCTACTGGTGCAATACTTTTTTTAACTTACCCGTATAAGGCAGATAATTTCCAAATGAAATGGTACTCCCAAGGTCTAAAGTCTCGTACACACGTGCGATTGCGTGTACCGACCTGCGACACCCGATGTGTCCAAACGTTCGTTTTGGCCGATAATGGGCAACGATCCCTGACCGACCGTTAAAGTGGCCATACATGGGCCGATTATCTGCTGTAATAAACGTTCGGCGACATCGTGCATTGCGGGTCGGGACCCGCGATCGCACGTGTGTACAAACCTTAAGAGAAGTATTCTCCCACCTCTGTATTTAACGACCCTAATAACTAATTAAATAAAATTATCAAGTCTTTACTAGACAAATACCCCCCCCCCCCCTTCCCCCCTTTTTTTTAAGTAAGTGGTTTATGTAACGTATACTTAACACTTACAACAACCATCCCACATTCGGTTCCTAGCTTGACAACTAAATCTCTTGAAAATCAGATGGCGAAATGCTTGTCAAAGATTGCATGTGCTCTAAACTTGTGCTGCTCTACAATAAGGTTATAATGTTATTTGGTAATAGGCTAATGTTTTGTTTGCAAAAAAAGGTTGGCTGTGTCTACCCTCAACTGTTATGCTATAAGTCTGTTACAAACAATTATAGCTGATGTCAAAAAATTATTATCGAAATACCTTAATGACCTGTGATTTTTTTACCCTTTCCCTGCGCCTTGTCTGGCTCCTCTGTGCCTCCTGGCCCGTATCGGAAACAGATCTAATCCCAATATATTGAATTATATGGACCAATCTAACCAGATTAAATTTCTGTCCTGGAATGTCCGTGGACTTAATTACCCTCTTAAACGTATACAGGTGTTTGAAACTACAGGCGCTCAGACCAGACATTGTCTGTCTCCAAGAGACACATCTTATACAGGATAACAAGAGATGGCTAAACAAACCGTGGGTGGTGTGGGTAGTACATATCACCCATACCACCTACTCAAGAGGAGTATCCCTTATTCGTTCCACGCTGCGATTTAAAATTCTAAAGATGCAAAAGGATGACGAGGGGAGATATGTTGATATGACTCTGGAGATAAAAGATAAACTTTTTGTTATACTGGGAATCTACAAACATCCCCCAACTACCCCCCCGTGCTACATCACTCCCACTGCAAAAGCTGATAACATTTGCACTTGGATACTTTAACACCTCAGTAATATGTATGGGAGATTTTAACATGCTTATGTCTACCACAAAGGACAGACTTCCAACAATCCAACAGCTAGCTAGAAAACCTGGAAAACACATACCTAGCTCGAACGATGGCAGAGCTAATACCTAATCCCCTGGCTACAACCTACTCTTGCTTTTCCTCTACACACACTGTACTATCTAGACTTGACTTATTTTTTTGTTAATGAATATCTAACTCCGCAAGTACAACAGATATCATATCTCCCAAGAGGGATTTCGGACCATTCTCTCAACAAATTAGATAACCACAGTTCATTGAGAATATACCCTTTCTGTCTCACCCTTATTCCCGAAGGACACACCATAGAAAATCACTTACAACACAGCGGCACTTACCTTACCTGGCACTCTACACGCTCCTTCTGATCTGACAGCCGCGTTGACCCTGTCTCCCGACCACGCGCCTATCTTTGGGTGCATGTGCGCCAATACAAAAGATTGGCGCGCAATTGGGAGAGCAGGACAGCGCGGCTGTCAGTTCAGAAGGACCTGCGAGCGGAGCGCCAGGTAAGGTAAGTTTGGCTGTGTCCCCTGAGCAAACTATTATTCACAGGGAGGTGAGAATAAGCGTTCTCACCTCTCTGAATAATAGAAACAATTGGCAAGCACTAATTTTTTAGGTTTACAGTTCCTTTAAAAAAAAAATTGCCATCAATTTCACTGAGAATAAATGTAAAATTCTAATTACAGCATTTGTCTCTAGAGTAGAAACCTTGCAATGAGGGTGAAAAATAGACCCAGACTTATTTAAATTATTATTTTTTCTCACCAAATTGTTCACATTTTATTTACCTAGGTGTTTATTTTTCGGTATATTTAAGTTTTTGTTTAGTATTCCCTCAATGCTAGCTATTTTTTCAGGACCTTACTTGCTGTATTATTTATAAACCTTTTGTTTATCATTTGTTATCTATAGGCAGCGAGGACTGGGAGCAAACGTAAAGCTGGTGGAATTCTAAAAAAAGAAGAGGTAGACGTCCTTGATGCTGGGCAAGACAACATTAATGAAGTGGTGACAAAGAGAAGAAGGAAAACAATAGGCTCTACAGTGAAAAAAGGGAAGTATAAGGAGGTGAAGCAGAACAAAGCGAAGGGAGCTGAAAAACAGAAAATAGCTAAAAAAGCTTCTTCCGTGGACTCATCAGCACGAATTTTGAGGGGTAGAAACAGCCTTCATTTGCCTGTTGATACAATACCCACTATAGTGAGGCCACAAAAAAGAAAATCCAGTAAAATTTCCCAGACACAGGATGTCCTGAAGAAGAAAAGGAAATCACTGAGAAAATAATCATATCTTGATGGCTAAATTGTTATGATGTATCGCGTTTTTTCAGGATCTTAATAATAGGCTTGTAAAGTAACACTTCCTTGTTTCTCCTGACTGTCTGAGTATGTGACAGTCACATGATGTACTGTGTAAGAAGCCCCATCCCCAATAATGTATCTAGTTACAACACTGCAACCATTCTGTTCTTTCTTCTAACTAAGGGTTACTTAGGAAGAGAGAGAAAATATTTTCAGGCTTGTGGCTAGCTTCAAAGTTTTATTTAGAAAGTTAATTTAGGGGCTAATGATGCAGCTTATGATTCTGTGTCCCAGCAGTGGGCATGCTCCAACCTGAGACTGTTGGTGATGTCACAGCTCATAGTATAGTATAGTATTTGAGGTTGAATAAAGACATACGTCCATCCAGTCCAACCCATCTAGCAATATCCTAATTTCCTGCCTAACTGTTGATCCAGAGGAAGGCAAAAAAACCCCACCAAATTTATGAAGGGGGAAAAAATTCCTTCCTGACTCCAAGTGGCAATCGGAAATTTCCCTGGATCAACTCTACTTTATGTATCAATACCAGTAACTTGCAACATTCCTTGTTTGCAGAAACTCATCCAGCTTTTTTTTGAAACTGACCAATGAACCTGCCATTACAACGTCCACTGGAAGACAGTTCCATAGCTTTACCGTTCTCACAGTGAAAAACCCTTTCCGAACTTGAAGCCTAAACCTTTTTTCTTCAAGTCTTAAGGGATGTCCTCGTGTCCTTTGTCATGTTCTATTGGTGAACAATGCCCAAGATAGTTTATTGTATGGCCCGTTAATGTATTTATACACAGTAATCATATCCCCACGCAAGCGCCTTTTCTCCAGCGTTCATAATTGTAACTTTTCCAGTCTCTCTTCATATTCAAGCTCCCCCAATCCCCTTATTAATTTAGTTGCCCTTCTCTGAACCCTTTCCATTTCAAAGATGTCCTTTTTAAACACAGGATTCCAAAATTGCACTGCATATTCCAAATGAGGCCTTACCAATGCTTTGTAAAGAGGGAGAATTAATACTAGCAAGTATTAATACTAGCAAGAAAAAATAAACCCTTTATACTGCTGTAACTGGGTAGACTGCATCTAGATCTATATGTTGTGTACGAGAGATACATTTCCAGGGTAACTGGTTTCCATATTGAAAACAACCTTGAAAAATAGCCTAAGATAATGTCTCTAGCTTATCTGAATATTTAGTTATAGGCTTTTAAAGCTGCACTTCCCAGACTGCTCTGAGTCTCTGACAGGCATACCATGAGCTATGTAAAAATACCCACACCCAAAAAATTATCTTTTCTGAAGCTTGTTATAGACCTTCAACCATTCTCTGCACTTTCCTTTGCCTATGGGCACCTTAGGGAGACATTTTTTTTTTCTTTCAGGCTTGTCGCTAGATTTTAAAAAATGATTAAGAAGTTTGGGTGGGGGCTTATGGACAGTGGCATGCGGGAGCCCTTTCCCTTCCACCCTCCATGGCTGCCCTTTACCTAGCATAAAAAGTTTTTCATAAAATGTAGGGCGCCCTGCCCACCCAGAACTGCAATGTTAGATTGCTAAAACAAAAGACAATCACAGCCGTGGCTGACGGTCCGGCCCCTGTCGGCTAGTTTCAGCAAACAGAGGGCCGCAGGAGCGAGGGGATGTAAGTAGAGTTCTGGTTCACTCTTTGGCAATCTAACATAGTGGTTGGGGGTGGGCAAGGGGTGCCCTACATTATATAAAAAAAGTATTTAGAGGGTGAAAAGACCATTTAAACACACAGACTGCCCTACTACTGGCAATCTATCTGGGGTATTCAGCTACATCATCTGGACTAGATAGTATATATAGTTCTTTAAGATGTTTTTCTAGTCCTCTTATTGTCTTTCTCAATTCACAATGACTTTTTGAAGAATCTGTTGGCAATAAATACCCTGGATTCTGTCCTAATCAGTGAAATGCCTCCAATAACTAAACTTCCAATCCATTTGATCTAACTGAATATCAAAGACATACCATGACCTGGATTCAATTGGAATTTTCAAAAAAATAATTTAGATACAGCAAGATCCCTATTTTTTCAGAATTTAAATCTGAGCTGTAGATCCTGAGAAATCACAAATTTAATCACAGCATTGATAGGGAAACACCTGTCCCTCCAGCAAAAATTACAATATGTGCTTTATCTCTGACCTCTTACTAGGATCTTTGGCTGCCTGACAGCAGAGTTTCTGCAATGTTAAGAGAATCAGCAGAGAAAATTGGGCATGGGGAAAGAGAGGGATGTGTAACAGAGCAGTGTCTCTGGTGAGTCTGTGCAGTCCATACACGTTTTGTCATGGCTGCCAACTTCCTGTGGCGTTTAGACAACCAACTAGGTAGATCATTTTGCAGTCTGCTCAAATTAATCTAATGAAAATATCAATAATAATAATACTCAAACTAATAATAATTTGATTGAGGTGATCTCTCTAAATACTGGAACAACTGTATTTTTAAAGTTGAAAATGCTGTAACCTGAAAATTGTGTATGTGGGCCCTTTTCCCTCTGTTGTTGGTAACATCTTCTGTAATTTGGCAAACAAGACAAATTTCTGTGTAGAAAGTCACTACCAGTCGCTAAACCTGTGTTTGGCAGGCAGTGGAGTTTTGAAAATCTTATAGTTTAAAATGGTGCTAATTTTGCCCAACCAATCAGATCTTGTTTAACATTTGAAAACTATCAATCTGATTGGTTGGGGCAAAATTAGCACCATTTTAAACAATTTTTTATTCAATAAAAGAGCTTTTATTGAATAAACCTGATCGTCAACAAGTGACTCCACCTGAACACATATGCTGTAGAAATGTGGCTTCTTTTCAGTTACTGGGTTGACGAGCAGTTCAATAACATCAGTATTACAACTAAATATGTGTTAACTTCACAGCAAAGTCCACACTTATCTTCTTCAGAGATGTTTAATGTATATAATGCAGTAGTTTATGAAATGTTCTTATGTCAACTTTATATTTTTTTACTGCCCAAATGCTTAAAAAAAACAAAATAAACTTTAATAAATAAAGTTGTTTGCCAGTATGTGGTTAATAGTAGGAGGTGGGTCGGTGGGCTGTATTTATAAAGGTGCGTTACTTTGCGATACCACACCTTTAATGATTGTATATTCACGATCACAGGCGTAAAATCACAATTGCTCTCATACAATTAAGATTGCAATATGTACAATTGCTTTTACAATACCATTGCGGTAGTCTACTACTGCATGGTATTGTATGAACGAACGTTTGTAATTTTGCGGCCACAGACTGAAAACACGTGGTATTGAAACTTTCCAATATTGCGGGTTTATACATTTGGCCCATTATGTCAACAGTTTAAAAGGAGTATCTTAATCATAAAAAAACACCAATTTGTCACTCATGTGCAAAAGCCTTAAGGTTCGTACACACTTGCGATTGCAGGTCCTGACCCGCGACGCATGATGTGTACGAACGTTCGTTTCGGCCGATAATTGGCCCGTGTGTGGACCCTTTTATCGGCCGGTCGTTCAGAGATCCGCCCGGTCGGTCGGGCAACGATCCCCGACCGAATGGCCATTTCGGCCGATAAAGGGCCCATACACAGGCCGATTATTGGCCGAAACGAACATTCATACACATCGTTGGTCATGGGTCGGGACCCGCGATCGCACTTGTGTACGAACCTTTAGTGTACAAGACTGTTCTTTTGACTGTGCCCTGGTTAAGAGGCACATCTAAAATGCACATACCTCTGAAACAATGCAATTAATGCGCACTGCAGCCCTCCCTCCCCTCCCTCTCCCACCTGTTTTGGTCTCCCTCCCCCTAGCGTAAATCCCTTTATGTATATTATAGTCCATGTTCCCCCAGCTCCAACCGCTATAATTATAGTCTTACCTTACCTCTCTGCTTCGCCTTTCTGGGCAGCCGTGTCAGTGATTGGCTGCCTCTCAGCCAATAACAGACGCGGCTGCTGGTCCCGCCCCCTACTTGCAGTTCCGTGCAAGCAGAGGGCCCGGAGCTTTGTGGCGAAGGAGAGAGGTAAGGTAATGATCGGGGGACTTTCTGAGGCTATAATTATAGCGGTTGGGGCTGGGGGAACATGGACTATAATATATTAAAAGTTTCTATAAAGGGTGGACATGCCCTTTAAGTCTGAGGGAATGGAAAGGATCTTTAGGAATTGTAAAAACTGTAACCAGGATTGTAAGAAAGTAATTAAGCTTGCTAAAATTAATTATGAAGTTAGGATAGCTGAACAAAGCATCACTAACCCTAAACAGTTTTTTTTAAGTATATTAATAGTTAGAAGATGAGGACTGAAAATTTGGGGCCATTAATTAATGGTGTAAATTAGTTATGGAGGATGGCTATAAAGCAAATGTTTTGAACAATTTTTTAATCTCTGTATACACTATAGAAGATCCAAGTACAGATAGCATAGAGCAGGGGTGTCAAACAGAATCACTTAAGGGGCCAAAATCAAAAGGACAGACAAAGTGGTGGGCCGGCTTCCTTTTTTTTTTTTTTTTTAAGATTCTTAGGGCCATATTTATAAAACATTGTTATCGTAAAAATAACGATCGGTGTTCTACAATATGGACCATTATTTTACGATATCGACCGTAATCCTACGATATCGCTACCGTAAATCTACCGTAGCGATATCGTAAAATACCGCTTGTTATCATAGAATACCGACCGTTATCCTAGAATGCCGAACGACCGTAATTCTACAATAAAGATCGGTATTCTATGATAACAAGCGGTATTTACGATATCGCTACGGTAGATTTACGGTAGCGATATCGTAGGATTACGGTCGATATCGTAAAATAATGGTCCATATTGTAGAACACCGATCGTGGAACCGATCGGTGGAACCTCCAAAAAACTGTAAGGGATCGGTCAGTTGTATCGATGTATCTAAGTATCCACAATTACCAAGTAAACCAGTGAGCCTCAGATGATCCGGTCGGAGCTCCGAGAGATGTGATTCAGGATAAGAAAAAGACACGAGTCTACAAGTCCAAAATCATCTCCTTTGTCTCCAAGACAGAGACCTTTGACCATTTCCATATGAAACGGATTGGCTCCATCTCGGGGAAAGGGGCTACTGCTATGGAGATTCTTGTCCATCCAGCCATGTTGTCAACCCATGGGTTAATCAAATAATATGACGTGCCTGATACCCTTGCAACATAATCCTTACAACTTTCATCTGCCTTCGGTGGTGGTATTTGTACTTTACTCTTTCCTTGTCCCATCTTGAAATAGGTTTCCTAGTGGACTACCTATAGCAAGACGAGTAACTATTTCTCTAGTTACTGCGATATGAAATTTATAGATATATCGTTTAGGGAATAGTCTGAAGGGCCTTACTCAATAGGACCAATCATTCAGGATACAGACATATATTGCTACAGTAATGTTATAACGCTTAATAACAGTCCACAGATAATACAGACAACAGATACAATTGCAACGATACACAAGTACGCGACTCAGTGTCACCAGTCTATCACTCTCTAGGGTCATGACCAACAAGACCAGCGTAGGAATGGTGCGTCTTACACTTTGTCAACAGTACTTCCAATGACTGAATCCGTACACTTACCACCAGATACTTGAGTCATACAAATAGATTAACTTATACTTTTATGCAACAGAATAAAAATAAGCAAATGTTTACTGGATAGTCTGAGGCTCTGGGATTAGGGGCTAGTCACACCGGAAAGACTAACCAAGTGAAATGTCTCACAACTACGTATCTTCCAATATTGGGACTCTAACCCAATATTATGGATCTGTGATCCTCAGATACTGGCTAGACAAAACACGTAACCTTTATCATGGGACTCTAACCCAATGATATGGATCCCCGATCCTCAGTTACTACGGGCTCGCCGACCCGCTGGTCCTATGGGTCCACACGACCCTTGGACCCTAACCCGTGATACCCAGGGTGCGCCGACCCTCTGATCCGGACTTACTCCCTTCTAATTGATTCCCTGAATCAATATAGCTAGTTCAGATCGGAGGCTGGCCCAGAAGGGCCGTAAGCTCGGAAGACAAAACAAACAAGTTTGAAATATCTTACCAAACCCCTGGGAATAACCCTACGATCTCGGTGGGACCTCCAAAAAACTGTAAGGGATCCGGTCAGTTGTATCAGATGTATCTAAGTATCCACAATTACCAAGTAAACCAGTGAGCCTCAGATGATCCGGTCGGAGCTCCGAGAGAGTGATTCAGGATAAGAGAAAGTCACAGAGTCTACAAGTCCAAAATCATTCTCCTTACTTTATTGTGTAGCACTCTGGGTTATATAGATAAAACTAGCATATAGTCCCATGATACACAAAACAATGAAAAAATGCAGAAAAGTTAGGTTTCGTTTCTTTAGAAATCAGTGAGGTTTCACAGTGTTCCTTTATTATAATACTACATTCATTGTACTTCAAGGATAGAAGGCTGGGAGTATTGTAGGAGTCTAACAAAACTCTATGTTATCTCCTGGGGGGTTGAAGGATCAACCGGTGAAGGAGCCATGAGAATTTAGGGAGGACGTAATAAATCTATATTATCTCATGGGGGATGGAAGGACACACTGTGAGGGAAAACATCTGAAAACCTATTCTAAAGTAAAAGAACAAAGGCCTCGTGTATTGGTAAAATATGAGCAACACACAATATGAATAGCTTATATAAAATGGAAGCTAGCTTATATAAAATGGATGCTATATTGCTAAGTGTCAAGCAAGTAATCAACTAATATGAACCTGATCCCTTCAGGCCCTAAACACGCACTAACTCAGAAACGTTACACACAGACTAGAACATATATTAAACAGACACATTTTGCACACACATATACAATAACACTTATATTGCTCTAACCTGTATATACAAAATGTCATTTCCAACAGCACACACTGACCTGCGTGCCAAGTCCAGAAACACACACTGACTTGTATATATAAAATACCATATGCAGCAGAACACACTGACTTGTATATATAAAATGCCCCCATTATCCAGTGCACACACTGACCTGTATATTTAAAATGTCATGTGCAGCAGAACACACTGACCTGTAATTATGAAATGCCAATGTCCAGTACACACTGACCGGTATATATAAAATGTCCCCAATGTCCAGTCCACTCATTGACCAGCATATATAAAATGCCCCAATATCCAGTCCACTCATTGACCAGTAAATATAACATGCCCCTTATTTTCAGTCCACAAACTGACCAGCATATATAAAATGCCCCCAATGTCCAGTATATATATAAAATTCACCCAATTTCCAGTCCACACACTGACCAGCATATATAAAATGCCCCCAAAGTCCAGTACACACACTGACCAGTATATATAAAATGCCCCCAAAGTCCAGTACACACACTGACCTGTATATATAAAATGTCCCCAATGTCCGGTACACACACTGACCTGTATATATATAAAATGCCCCCATGTCAAGTACACACATTGACCAGTATATATAAAATGCCCCTAATTTCCAGTGCACACATTGACCAGTATATATTAAATGCCCCCAATGTCCATGAAACACATTGACCAGTATATATTAAATGCCCCAATGTCCATTACGCAGATTGACCAGTATATATAAAATGCCCCCATTGTCCATTACACACATTTACCAGTATATATAAAATGCCCCCAATGTCCATCAATGTCCATTACACACATTTACCAGTATATATAAAATGCCCCCAATGTCCATTACACACATTTACCAGTATATATAAAATGCCATCAATGTCCATTACACACATTGACCAAATATAAAATGCCCCCAATGTCCATAGCACACAATGACCAGTATATATAAAATGTCCCCAATGTCCATTACACACATTGACCAGTATATATAAAATGCCATCAATGTCCATTACACACATTGACCAGTATATATAAAATGCCCCCACTGTCCATTACACACATTGACCAGTAAATATAAAATGCCCCCAATGTCCAGTCCACACACTAACCAGTATATATAAAATGCCCCCAATGTCCATTACACACATTGACCAGTATATATAAAATGCCCCCAATGTTCATTACACACATTGACCAACTCCTGTGTCGCAGTATTGCAGGTGAGAGAGAAAAAATCTAAACAATTTTTGCTACTGCCTTTTTCTTACTGTCCGGGCCCCATACTAGAGTACCCCCTTTCCCCCCTGATGGCGGCCCTGTCTGTAGATAAGGTAATGTCCTCTTCATAACTGGAGTCTGTAGACGTGGAGTCAGCAGCCATTTTATCCCTCTGAAGATTAGATCCATCAGGTTTGGTCTCTCCCTGTTCAGGTTTAAAATCCTCAGAAATTGCGTTAACCTTTACAGATAAATTAGAAGTTCAAAAGTACACAAGTTTCGAACCTGCACTGTTCTTCATCAGGTGCAAATATCCCAACAACACCTCATCACCCTCCTTAAATAGGATAAGATAAACAAATAGAAATTACTGCAACAGTCTATCTATCACATAGTATCAAAAACAATGTTACAAATAGCAACAGGGAGCAGAGTAGGTTTTATTTTTAACCTACCTGCTCCTGAGACAGTATCACATTTTACAATTTACCTGAACACTACTAAAAAACATTTTATACTATAAGCATCATTTAAACCATGCGGTTCCATAGTACACAGTTTTTCTATCCATTCCCGTTCAGTAACCTTTTCCTGTCACCCCCTCTCTGAGGCAGTTTCACTTGTTCCAAAACTTGCCACTGCATAGATGCTGCATTGTGGTTGCACTCAAAACAGTGTTCCCCCACTGGTGTATGGATACTTTTCTTGTCAGGGTCATAATTGGTAATTTACCTCCTGTGTTCATAAGTGTGTTGTTTGAGCATACGGGTGGTCTGTCCCACGTACATTTTCCTGCACAGGCATTTAAGTGCATATACCACGTGATCAGTGTTGCATGTATAGTATTGTGTGACTGGTATTTTGTACCCTTTTAGTGAATGTATAACACCATCCCCTTTTATTATAGAGTGACAGCTTGGGAAATTCAGGCATCCAAATGTGCCTTTTTTTGAGGTACCCGAAAACCTGCTATCTACTCCCCTGCACATACAACCTGGTCACCAATGTTTTTTCCTCATCTGTAGGAAAACAATGGAGATGTTCTAAACAACTTCCCATACTGCATGTCTTGTTGTAGAATAGACCAATACTTGCTGATAATTTCTTTAATCTTTGCGCTATTTGGACCATATTTACTTACAAACGGGATCCACTCTTCTCCCACCTTTTGTTACCCTACTAGGCTAGTAGGGTAACATGATCCCTTTGGGCCACCCCTTTTATTGTTTTTTACCTCTCAGCCTTTCGGGATCCCTTTGATGGTACCGGGAACATGGAAACTGTCTGCTCGTAACAAATTATTTATTTCTGTTGGTTTCATGTATACCGTTTTCAACCATTTGACCATTTTTATACACATTGACATCCACATAATTAATATCTGTTAGAGAAAAATCGGCTGTAAACTTTACCGTCCTATGCACTGTATTCATTTCAATAATCATTTCTTTCAAATTCTCAGTTCCCCCTTTCCAAATCAAGAAAATGTCATCTATATATCTAAAATACCATTTAATATGTAGACTGTAGCTCATGTTATTAAGGATCATACTTTTCTCAATATAGTGCATAAAGATGTTGGCTGAACTGGGAGCTAAATTACTGCCCATGGCGGTACCCTGTACCTGCATATAGAAACGGAAGTAATTTTTGGTTAATACCAATGGGAGAAGATCCAATAGAAAGTACACCATAGGGGCTGAGGTTTTTGTCTCCAGTACCCTACCCCTTCTTTATGTAGGATGGACGTATAGAGCGACTGGACGTCAATACTGCACAGTATGTCTGTTTCTGTAATATCATTGTAGGACCCTAATCTGCAAAGGAAATCCCTAGTGTCTATGACACTTTAGTTCTGAAAAGGTGTGTAAATTAAAAGAAAAAATAAGAAAATTAGCTAATTATATTAATTAATCTATATTTTATGTTATGTGGCTAATAGCTATGGCGAGTCTAAGGCTGAGTACACACTATGTTCCCTATGGGACTGCACAAACGCTCGCACGGACTGTTGGCCGCAGCCTCTTTTGCAGCGACTGACAGACATTTGTCGCTCATAGCGAACGCTCGGTCAGGACAAATCGTCCCATCGTGTGTACCCAGCCTAATGTTCAGTGTCTTGTCTCATGTAGCCAGAAATTGGTCTTAAAGCACTGAAACCTATTTAATTTACATTGTCTATTGGTGGGGTAATACATTTAGTTGCTGTGTATATTGTCCCAGTGTAATATCTGGGACAAATAATGGATCGGAAATGCACTGCAATGCTATAGAAGTCAATAGGATACTGACAATGCAATGCATGGAGAACCGCTATCATCTCCCTCGGGGTAATCGATCTGGCGATGCTATATTCCCATATCGGCTTCATATGCATTCGTAAGTGGATTTTATGGTTGCTGGCATTAATAAGTCCTGCAAAGGTATATATCATTGCTTGTGGTGGCTGCATGGTTAACTTCCACGTTAACCACATAGGCGTCGCAACGATGGAGTTAAAGTCACACAAACCGTTATAACAGCGGTTAGCATCTTTTAACTCCATTTTCAGGCACTGTGCCTTGGTGCATCGGGCTGTATGTTTCCAGTCGCTTTGAGTTCGATAACTGCAACAACCAATCAGTTGTTATGTAATTGCCGTAACCCAGAAAGACGCTATACTCTGATCTCTTGCTAGAAAATAATAGCATAGGCAAAGGTTTGCAGCTCCTCTGCTATACTGCTATAGCAAAGTTTCCCTTAAAGGACAACTCCACCTTCATAAGAACATCTTTTAGAAAGAACGGCCTCTTTAAAATATGTTGATATAACATAGTTTGTCCTATGAATTCATTACTGTATGCCTGCTATGCTTCTGGATGCCTCATGGAAACTGAACAATTTAGAAACCTGTACTGAGCATTTACTGAGCCTGGGCATCATGCTCAGAAGAGGCAGACAGGGGATTAACATTCATTCATTGGCTGTGATGTCAACTGTCAAATCCATAACTGACAGTTACTAACTGGAAGAACCAGGAAGGACAACAAGACATTGTGCAGAATTTCAGGTTAGACTTATATATTTCAGATTTCAAACTATTACAGTTTTGGGGGGTGATTTACCTGTATGTAAGTTTTCATTTTGGGGCTGGACTTGCCCTTTAAAAGCTTCAGAGCCACTTCTACTAGTGGGCAGGAAGATGCGCATTCAAATGTTGTGTTTGTAGGGCAGTGATGCCCAACTTGTGGTCCGCACTGACCTGTGGGCGAAGCAAAGGGGTGGGGTTTTGTTGTGTTGGTGGTGGGGTGTGGCTACATCCACGGCCGGTCACTGCATAAGGGGGCCAGCGTGGCTCAGATTTGTCAAGGTACATTTGTTAAATGACTGCTAGGATAGCTTGAATTTGTAGTTTCTATACATCCGCCTTACCCGTATTAAATGATACATGCAGTTTATTAATTTAGCTTGAAAAGCCAAATTACTGTTCTTTCTATTTCTTCTTCCGTTTTATTCTTCTGCTTTTTTGGACTGTATCTCCTCCCACGGTTTTTGAGCTAGAGACATGAAATTCGGTACAGACGTGCGGGGCATATAGGTGTGCTAAGCTAAGGATTCCTCAACGTTATCTGCAGATTTTGGGACATTTTTTCCCATAGACTATAATGGGAAAAATCCTCAAATATGGATATTTCAAGGTTAAAGGGTCATGAGATCAAAACAGTTAGTTTCATGGTCATAAACACAAACGCTGATACCCCCACCCCCCACACAGACACAGGTACACCCACCTACTGATCTACTTTTCCATTCCCATGGAAGGATAACTATTTATGTCACAAAACCAGTGTGCTCTAATCAGTATTCCACATCTCAACTACCTCCCGTTCCAATTTCCGTTGATGGTCAGCAAGAATTTGAGGTCGAGAAGATCTTGGACTCAGATTTGCATGCTCCTCGTCTAGTCAAAGCTTTTCACAGGAGTTTTCCAGTGAAACCTGGCCCGTTGGGTCCTGTGGCCCCCCGTAAGGGGAGGGGGGGTACTGTCACAAACTTACCTGCCGCTCCGGTCCTGCATCGCGCTGCACTTCCGGGTGGGGGTCATCGTAGACGTCATGACGTCACGACGCTGACATAAGGATTCAAAAAACGGCGTCCTCCTGGACCCGGTGCCTGATTGTAGCGTTAGCTACCTCCCCAACTCCTTCTACCTGCTCTAGTTCCTATTACTTTCCAGCATTAGACTTACCTTACCTGGTCCTGCATCAGAGACTTACCTTGCCAGCTCCATCATCAGAGACTCACCTTGCCAGCTCCATCATCAGAGACTTACCTTGCCAGCTCCATCATCAGTGACTTACCTTGCCAGTTCCAGTATCCATACTCACCTGACCTGTTTCAGTGACTGTTTCTGCCTTGCCTGTTCCCAGTATCCTGCCTTCTATCCAGCAGCACCTAGTCGCCATTCCCAGTCGCAGTTCCCAGCAGTCTCTTTTATCTAGTTCTGCAATCCCAACAGCCATCGGAGCACCTCCTCCTAAAGCCTACTCGTAAGTACCCGGCCGATTATTACAGTACAATCAAGCCATGGGGCTATGGCAGAGTTGAGTAAAACACTCCGAACTTTGTCCAAACGCATGGACGTTTTTGAACACCATCAGGGTCAGTTGACTCAATTCATGGATACCCTCGCTGTCCGGCTACCCCTAGCTTCTGCCTCTGCTCCGGGTTCTACGCCGCCTCCTTCACCGCCCGGATCTGGTGATCTTTCTCTTCAGAGAGAGCCCCGCATGCCTCCTCCTTCCCGGTTTGATGGTGATGCTCAAGCTTGCCGTGGATTCATTAATCAGTGCCGAATCCAATTTTAACTTCAACCATCTCATTTTGCATCGGATTGTGCAAAA
This sequence comes from Hymenochirus boettgeri, assembly GCA_019447015.1. Taxonomy (NCBI): domain Eukaryota; kingdom Metazoa; phylum Chordata; class Amphibia; order Anura; family Pipidae; genus Hymenochirus; species Hymenochirus boettgeri. The sequence continues at coordinate 177,405,558 of CM033471.1, forward strand.
GTTGGTTACATCATCGCCTTGTTGGAGGGCAATGCTCTGGCCTGGGCTTCTCCCCTATGGGAAAAAGACGATCCTCTAGTCAATAATGTTACCGATTTCCTGAGTATGTTTCGAAAGGTCTACGATGCTCCAGGAAGAACCTCTGCTGCAGCTCTGCCAAGGGTCTTGTTCCGTGGGACAATACGCTATTGAATTTCGTACCCTTGCCTTCTTGGAACAATGATGCAATTACAGCAGCCTTTTGGCAGGGACTCTCTGACCGCCTCAAGGATGAATTAGTATCTAGAGAATTACCTGTCCCGTTGGAAGACTTGATTACTCTATGCACCCAGATTGATACCCGCTTTCGTGAATGGCAGGGAGAAAGGTCTGCAGCTCGTTCCAACTTCCCTAAGACCTTTCCTCGGCCTGCTCAGACCTTTCCTCAACCAATATCTTCCGTTGAAGAGCCTATGCAAATTGGCGGCACTCATCTGTCTCCTGAGGAAAAGTCACGCCGACGTACTAATGGACTTTGTCTCTATTGTGTTGGGCAAGGACACTTTGTAAGAAATTGTCCCCAGAAGTCAGGAAACTCCATGACCTAGAAGTAAAGGAGGAGCTCCTTCTAAGTAATTTTAAGTTTCCTACCAAATTTGAACCACTGAAACTCTTTCTACCAGCAACTATAAAAATATCTTTAATGCTAAAACTTTTTCCTCCCAGGCCTTTGTCGATTCCGGTGCGGCTCGAAACTTCATTGACTCAACCTATGCAGCACATTTGGGACTTCCTCTCCTTCACTTGCAGCAACCTCTTCGAGTTCTGGCAATTGACAATAACCCATTGGCTTGTGAATTCATCTCCAAATCTACATACAAAGTCCTATTTTGCGTTGGCATATTTCACCAAGATTGTTTGTCTTTTCTTGTCCTTCCGCTCCCGATTCTTGGACTTCCATGGCTCAGATTACACAACCCTGTTATAGATTGGTCTAACAATTTATAACAACTTAAGTCTTGGAGTCCTTTTCTGTTTTGGAAATTCTTGGACTTCCATGGCTCAGATTACACAACCCTGTTATAGATTGGTCTAACAATTTATAACAACTTAAGTCTTGGAGTCCTTTCTGTTTTGGAAATTGCCTTTCTACTCTTTCAACTCATTGCACCACCATTATCTGTGAAAATAAATCTGAGAAAAATCTCCCTGAATGTTATCATGATTTCTTTGATGTGTTTTGTAAAAAGCGAGCTGAGAAGCTACCACCGCACCGATCCTAGGATTGCCCCATCGATCTTCTCCCAGGTACTATGCCTCCTTGGGGACGCACATACCCATTGTCCCCCTCTGAAACTCTAGCCATGAAAGAGTACATTACTGAACATTTGTCTCAGGGTTTCATACAACCTTCCACTTCCCCTTCTGGAGCTGGTTTCTTTTTTGTTGAAAAAAAAGACGGAGGTCTACGAACCTGCATCGACTACCGTGGTTTAAATAAAATCACAGTAAAAAATCGGTATCCTCTTCCTCTCATCTCTGAACTGTTTCACCAGATAAAAGGGGCAAAGATATTTACCAAACTGGATCTTCGTGGGGCATACAATCTGATCTGTATACGCAAAGGTGAAGAGTGGAAAACAGCCTTTAAAACTGGGGACAGTCACTATGAGTATCTTGTAATGCCCTTTGGCCTTTGTAATGCTCCAGCAGTGTTCCAAGAGTTTGTGAATGACATTTTCTGGGATATGTTGGGTATCTCTGTAGTCATATATCTCGATGACATTTTAATCTTTCCTCAAGATCTGCCCTCACACCGCCTCCAAGTTAAACAGGTGTTACTACGTCTGAGAGAGAATAGCCTATATGCCAAACTGGAAAAGTGTCTTTTTGAGTGTTCTCAAGTACCCTTTCTGGGCTACATCGTGACTGCGCAATGTTTCCAGATGGATCCTGTAAAAGTTTCGACCATCCAAGATTGGTCTCTTCCTATGGGAACCAAAGCAATTCAAAGGTTCATTGGTTTTGCCAATTATTACAGACAATTCATTCAAGGGCTCTCTTCTATAATTTCTCAGATATTAGCCCTCATCAGTAAAGGTGGTAGGCCTCATTCATGGACCCCTGCAGCCCTTGAAGCCTTCAAACGACTCAAGGAAGCCTTTGCTGATGCATCAGTTTTAGTTCATCCAGATCCTAGTCTTCCCTTCTACATCGAAGTTGACGCCTCGGACTTCGGTGCAGGAGCCATCCTTTCCCAAAGACAAGGCACTAAAAGGAAACTCCATCCCTGTGCTTACTTTTCTAAGAAGTTTCTACCCATCGAGTGGAACTATGATGTCGGGAATGGGGAACTTCTTGCCATCAAGCTGGCCCTCGAGGAGTGGTGTCATCTATTGGAAGGCACCTCTGTACCTATCACCATCCTTACCGACCACAAGAACCTCGAATACATCCAGAATCTTAAAAGGTTAAATCCCCGTTATTCTTTTCCCGGTTCAACTTTATTATCACTTACCAACCTGATTCCAAAAACAAAAAAGCTGACGCCCTTTCCACATCATTTGTTGCTTCCGACTGCATTAATCAAGATAAGGGGTCCATTATCCCAACCACTAAAATCTTGGCCTCTATATCTCCTCAACTCTGTTCCAAGATTCAAGCCGCACAAGATTCTGCTCCTCCAGACACACCCTCTGGCAAAATTTTTGTTCCTGTTTCACTTCGGAAAACTATCCTTCTTCATACTCACTGTTCGAAGCAAGCCGGACATCCCGGTGTTAATAAAACTTTTAATCTTCTTGCCCGTTCCCTTTTGTGGCCCAAAATGAGAAAAGATATTAAAGACTTTGTTCAAGTGTGTACCAGCTGTGCTCAATCTAAATCTTCTAGAACCCTCCCCTGTGGCCTTCTTCAACCCCTCCCCATTCCGTCCAGACCTTGGACCCATCTATCCATGGACTTTATTATTGAACTTCCACCTTCCAAGAAAAACACAGTTATATGGGTGACAGTGGACCGCTTCAGCAAAATGGCCCATTTTGTTCCCCTCCCCAAGCTACCATCTTCGACCGAGTTAGCTCAACTATTTATTTCTCATATCTTCCGCTTTCATGGACTCTCTTCTGAAATAGTAGTATCTGACAGAGGTACTCAATTTGTTTCCAAATTTTGGAGAGCTCTTTGTAAATCCATGAACATCAAGTTACAATTTTCTTCTGCTTACCACCCACAGTCCAACGGGGCTACTGAACGCACTAAGCGGTCTTTGGAACAATATCTTCGTTGTTACATTTCCTATACTCAGGATGATTGGTCTGACCTTCTGCCTTGGGCTGAGTTTGCCCATAACAATTCACCTCATGCTTCTACTGGGAAATCTCCTTTTTTGTGTGTCTTTCGGACGAATCCTAGATGTTTTCCTCAAGATTTTCTTTTCACACAAGTACCCGCTGCCAATGACACTGCGGCCCAGATGTCGGCTATTTGGCATTCTACGGAAATCAGCCTTCAGAAATCTGCTCTGGTACAAAAAACTGCAGCTGACAGGAGACGTAGAGAACCCCCATCTTATTCGGTCGGAGATAAAGTGTGGCTCTCCTCTACTCATATTAATCTACGGTTCCTTCCTCCAAATTGGGACCCAAATTTATTGGTCCTTTTCCTATCCTGGAATTAGTCGGTCCGGTTGCTGTTCGCCTCCAACTTCCTTCCAACATGCGGATTCCTAACGTGTTTCATATTTCTCTCATCAAACCAGTGTGCTCTAATCAGTATTCCACATCTCAACTACCTCCCGTTCCAATTTCCGTTGATGGTCAGCAAAAATTTGAGGTTGAGAAGATCGGACTCAGATTTGCATGCTCCTCGTCTAGTCAAAACTTTTCACAGGAGTATTCCAGTGAAACCTGGCCCGTTGGGTCCTGTGGCCCCCCGTAAGTGGGGGGGGGGGGGGTACTGTCACGAACATACCTGCCACTCCAGTCCTGCGCTGCACTTCCGGGCGGCGTGAGGATTCAAAAACCGGCGTCTTCCTGGACCCGGTGCCTGATTGTAGCGTTAGCTACCTCCCTGGCTCCTTCTACTTACCTGCCCTAGTTCCTATTACTTTCCAGCATTAGACTTACCTTACCTGGTCCTGCATCAGAGACTTACCTTGCTAGCTCCATCTTCAGAGACTTACCTTGCCAGCTCCATCATAAGAGACTTACCTTGCCAGCTCCATCATAAGAGACTTACCTAGCCAGCTCCTTCATCAGAGACCTACCTTGCCAGCTCCTTCATCAGAGACTTACCTAGCCATCTCCATCATAAGTGACTTACCTTGCCAGTTCCAGTATCCATACTCACCTGACCTGTTTCAGTGACTGTATCCTGCCTTCTCTCCAGCAGCACCTAGTTGCCATTCCTCAGCCTACAGTTCCCAGCAGTCTCTTGTATCCAGTTCTGCAATCCCAACAGCCATCGGAGCGCCTCCTCCTAAAGCGTACTCGTAAGTACCCTGGCCTCCCGGCCGATTATTACAATTTATTTATATTTATTAGATGTATGTTTAGGCTGGCCAGTCATATTATATATCTTATATAATATAGCGATCCACAGCTATTATACTTCCTACTCAAGAGGTGTTTCCCTCCTTCTCAAAAACACACCCAGATACCATAAATCCTTGTTGATGACCAGGAAAGAAATATCTGCGTGGCACTTGATACAAACCAAATCAAATACGTGATATTAGCCTTATATAATCTACCCGCTGCAGGAATATCAACTCTCAAACACCCAATAGACTTCTCCTCAGCTTATCCAAATTCCAGATTGTTGTGTATGGGAGACTTTAACCTGCTAATGGACCCTTCACAAGAGACTATAGCCACAAGCACTCTCTCACCGTGGCAATAACTCCTACAACTATTAACACCTGAAGTCGGATGGATCGATATATGGCTGAAGCATAATAACCCGACAAAATCCGAATTTACTTGTCACTCTAACACACACCAGTCACTATCTAGAATAGACTAACAGGGAGATTCAATAAAAGTTCTTATCGTTTAAAATGGTGCTAATTTTGCCCCAACCAATCAGATCTTATTTAACATTTGAAAGCCAATATCTGATTGGTTGGGGCAAAATTAGCACCATTTTAAACGATAAGAACTTTTATTGAATAATCCTGTATATCTTTGGAAACACCCTAGCAGCACCACATATTGAGCATATACCACATATGCCAAGAGGCACCTCGGGACCACTCACCAATCCTCATGCAACTTACCCAACCAAATACAACAGGTCACAAACCCTGGAAACTGAAATCCTTTTGGTTGACACTCCTACCAGAACCCAAACCATTACCCGACTCTATAGCCGAATACTGTATATTGAACCAGACGGAATCTCTGACCCGCACATATTGGGATGGTTTCAAAACTTATTTGAGAGGTAAACTACACTCGGCTATTACCAATATCAAAAAAACCACGAAGCTGGTAGAGGACACTAAATACACAGCTGTTTATCATGGAACAACAGTATGTGTTAAATCCCTCTGAAGAAACCTATGTTGAATTTCTTACCGCCCAGAGAAGATCTCAAATATATATGAAAGAAACGGCAAAACACGAACTTTTTTTCCCCAAAGATCGCAGTGCTTCGAAGCAGGAAACCAGTCCGCCAAACTTCTAACCTATCTAATGAAAGCTCAAACATCCAATAGATGTATTATCAATATACAGGATCCCAACAAAGGCCTAATAACCTCCACCCCAGAAATTCTATAGGCGCTCACAGATTATTACTCCGATCTATACACTTCTCGATCTAACTCAACTCTGGACAATATTTTCGATTTCCTTGCAGATATTGATTTCCCTACATTGGAACCAGCACAACTGGACTCCCTCGAAGCGGACATCACGTTGACAGAGGTGCAAACAGCAATAGCCAATCTTCAGTCAGGCAAAGCCCCAGGCCCGGACATTCTCCCAATTGAACCCTACAAAAAATATGAAAAAATAATAGCCCCTCAGCTCTTAAACACCCTGCAAACTGCCTACAACCATTCACAACTTCCACCCTCTTTCTACGAGGCTAATATCATCATACTACTTAAAGGCGGCAAAGAACCATCTGATCTGAACTCATACAGGCCTATCTCACTTTTAAACAATGACTACAAAATTCTGGCAAAGATTCTGGCAAATAGAATACAGAAAGTAATGTTGGATCTTATTCATCCAGACCAGACTGGCTTCCTTCCTGGGAATTCCACTTCAATTAATCTGAGGCGAACACTAATCCAATCACAAATAAACCACAACAACACAGGTAACCGCATAATGGTCTTGCTGGATATGCAGAAAGCCTTCAATACTCTTGAGTGGAATTTTTTATGGGCCTGTCTTTACAGGTATGAATTCGGCAACAAGTTCATCAACTAGCTTCAAATCCTATATAAAGAACCTCTAGCATACCTGACAATCAATGGAGCAACTTCACAAAAATTCCCATTAATCCGCGGCACCAGGCAAGGCTGCCCCCTTTCACCCGTTATTTGCTTTGGCGATCGAAGCCCTGGCACTTAAAATACGTTTAAACCCCTCAATAAAAGGATTTACACTGAGAGACACAACCGAAACACTGGGACAATATGCTGACGATGTTATTCTATTTCTTGATAATCCACACAAATCTCTCGCCTCCCTGGTCCAAATCCTGGATATCTTTGCACCTTACTCCGGCCTGAAAATTAACTGGAACAAATCTGCGCTATACCCTATGGATAACCCAGGCATCGACCCCACTGCACTACCTTGCCCCCATTGGTTGGTAGACCATTTTAAATACCTGGGCATATTCATCACCACTTCCATAAACTAAAACTTGGCCATCCACAAATACTATTGTAAACTACTCTGGGATCCATCCTGAAACGCCCCTCTGGCACAACAAAAGCTTCCCACAGCTAACAGCACTTGCAAGTAAGAACTGGGAAAACAAGCAGATATATTCCTTTGCAGATGTTATAACAAACAATACAATCCACTCATTTGAAGACCTACAACAGAAATACGACCTGCCGAACACCTACCATTTCCGATATCTTCAATTAAAACACTGCCTTCAAATGGAATTCCGTACCTATCCGATAATTGAACTGACAAAACAAACAGCAATTGGCATCCTTCGAACACAAGGTATGTAAGGTCTCACTTCCCGTTTATATACCAAGCTCATTGAACGCCAGTCAAGTACCTCAATTCAAGCACTAACAACAAAATGGCAAAATTAACTTCCACAATTGACCCCGGACTTCTGGACTGATTTTGCCGATTTTCACACAAAAGTTTCTCCCTCCGCCAATAACAGGTTAATTCAATTCAATATTTTACATCAAACATGCCTCCCTCCCAAGAGACTGAACTGTATTTCTTCCATAAAACCGCATACCTGTCCAAAATGTCTCCAGGATCAAACAGACTTTTGCCACCTCATTTGGACATGTCTGAGCGTAAGACCTTTCTGGTATCATGTAGTCTCCTTTCTCTCAAACCTGTGTGACATATCTGTACCATTCAAGGGCGAATACTGTATATTAGGTATATTTGATGAAGAACAATGGACTAAGTACCAAACAATCTTTCTGTGTGAATCCTTATTCTTTGCCTGCAAAACTGTTATACTTAAGTGGATGGCTCCTGATCAACCTACCTTAAAGCAGTGAAAGGCCCTAATTAATGGCATACCTGAAAGTACTATATCGAAACAGAGGCTGCCCAAATAAATTCACAAAGGTATGGAACCCGTGGCTAGATAGCCAAGACTCAGTTGTATAATTCTGCTACTACGATGGTGGTGTCCCATTCCCAAACCTCCCCCCCTCCACCCATTCCTGATTCTGAACAACAATTAATAGCTATATGTAGTCTTTAAAGGAAACTGGCAACTGTATATAGTTATGTAATTTGAGAATATTTAAAATTACCCTCTGTTTATAATGAGTGATATACAATATATAATCACTGCTGCTATGTATTTTTGTTATCTGACAGTTGTTACAACTATATGTCACAATTTATACTGCTTAATAAACATGAAGTTAAAAAAAAAATAGTGCAAACTGAAAAAGAAATACAAAAGTTTTAGCTTTAAACCCAGGATTTACTTTAGCATTAGAATAAACAAGAAATGACCAGCAAACAAAAAAAGTCACCCATGATCCGAACTAGAATCCCATCCTCCGACTCTGGGTATTCGCAGTAAAGCATTTAAAGTGTCTTTTATTTTCTTTAAGACAAATGGAGTCATTTTATATGCAGCAGAAGTTTCATTAAGAATTACACGTTTTAGGTTTTTCGGCAGTGCGTGTTTACCTCGAGAACCATCAAAATTCGTATTGTGTGTCCAAGTTTTATACAGCGAGTAAGGTACATGATGCTGAAACAGTAGTTGTGCAAATCGATGTGGTTGGCCACGGCTCTGCATCTTAAAATTGTTTAACAAACCAGAGGTCATTTTAGCTAACTGAATATCAGGTAGTGGGTCTCCAATGGTATCTGGGCTATGGAGAATCTCAGGGTCCATTTTTTGCTGTTCTGAAGCTTTCGAAACAATTAAAAAGGCTGGACATTTTACAGGAGGGTTGTTCACATTTGGTGTTTTAGGTAATTCTGCTTTTTTTTCTCTTTTAGACAAATTCGGTAAAGCTTCAGAATCATAGATATGCAGTATTGCTTCATCCCTTGCATCTGAGCCATGAATGCTATTCTGCTGGGGATTTGGGGGCATTTTAATTTTCAACACTTTGGTGGAAACAGAGGGTCTGTCAGCTGGACTATCACTCGCTGCATCATTAGGCAACATTCTTCCAAAAGTAGGTAAAGGAAGCAGAGGCCTTTCTGGTAATGTATCTTGGACAGAATTTACATTGTAGATACTGTCATGATCTATTTGTGAATGCTCTGCAATTTCTAAATGGTTTTTTATCTGAGAGCAGTTAATAGGTAAAGAACCCACAGTGTTTAAGGTGGAATATGAATCCTCCTGTGAAGTACACATTTTTCCAGTAAAGGTTTGCAAATGAGACAATGGCTCGTAAATTGTAGATAGTTGTGACGGTTTACATTCATTTTGATATACTGGATCCCGATGCACCTTCAGCAACATATTCTCTTTAGTAATATGGATTGGAGCCTTATTTTCAACTGCAGTAAAGCTGTGGCTCCCAGGAAACCTCCTTGCAGCTGTACTTCCCTTTGCTTTACATGCCTTTAAAATGTGTGCTATGTTTCTATCAATCTTTGCCACCTTTCTTCCAAGCTTAGCAATGCTGTGCATCATCTGCCGTAACTGAATTGAAGATGGTAACTGCACACGTGTTTTCCTACTGTTACTTGCTCTACTCTGTGGTGCCAAAAGTGCCATTCTGGGGAAATCAGTACTTACGGAAGTTTTGATGTTATCTAAAAAAAAAAACACATCTGGTGATTAAAGACATCTATTTATAAAGTCATTTGTACCCTATATTTTACCATCACACAAAATGTTACCAAAACATTACATACCCAGATTACAAATACATAGAACTGGCATAATTGCCTTTCCTTTTTTAACAACTATATAAATCAGGGTTGTCAAACCTGCGGCTATTCAGATGTTTAAAAACTACAACTGAAGTAATACTGGGAGCTGTAGCTTTCAAACATCCAGGGTGGCACAAGTCTGACATCCCTGATATAAATAAAGAAAAGCTCCATAAACAGTCACAATAAAACATATCTAAAGGCAAAGAGTGTGGCAGGACAGACTCCAGTTCCAAAGATGGCTGAAAGAAAAAGGCGATTAAAATAAAAAAACAAAAAAAACCCCCAATTTAGTTGGCTCTAATAATCACTATTACTGTAAGGATTTACTTTAATTTATTTTTCCTTTAAAGGGTATCTCCACTCGTTTTTAGAAGTTTTGGGAATCCAGTTCTATTGAAGAACGGGAGGTAAAGGAGCTGTGCCTTACCTTCCGTTCTTCAATAGAACACACAGGAGCCAGGAGAGAAGGTAAGAAACTTACCCGCTCGCTCGCTCCCCCGGCGCTTGGTCTGACAGGTCCCGATGGACCTTGTCTTCTATGCCATAGATGGCATGCGCATAGAAGACAAGGTCCGTCGGGACCTGTCAGAGTAGCGCCGGGGAGCGAGCGAGCGGGTAAGTTTCTTACCTTCTCTCCTGGCTCGTGTTCTATTGAAGAACGGAAGGTAAGGCACAGCTCCTTTACCTCCCGTTCTTCAATAGAACTGGATTCCCAAAACTTCTAAAAACGAGTGGAGATACCCTTTAAGGCTATAAAAATAAGAGATGATTTATTTTTTATCTATGTTGTGAAATAAATGGTGTTTGCTAGAAATACTATATTTCAATATTAAGATAATTGTGTTTTAAGAGAACTAAAGATAAAATGTAGATGAGTCTGATTGAATTGTATAATTCCTAACTGACAGATGGCTGACTATCACCTCTGGAAACAACTGCATTGTTAAGAAATGTATAATTCCTCAAGTTTATGACATATCCTGAATTTTTCCTTCCTATCATGTAATAATTGGTTTTCTGATTGCTCAGTCTTGATTACAGAGAAATCAGACAGATCACCCAGTATTTACTAAACAGCTCTGGCAGCAGGTAAGAAGGAAGGGGCACTAATGTATTCATTAAAGGGCATGGCATGTCTACCCCATTAGTAATCTTTTTCTGTAGAGTAGGGCTCCCTCACCCAGCCCCAACCGCTATAGTAATATTTGCAGAAACTCCCCCGATCATTACTTACCTTGCCTCTCTTCTCCGATGTTCAGTCCCGGCCCTCTGCTTGCATGAAACTGCAAGCAGGGGACCGGACTGGCAGTCGCGTCCGTGATTGGCTGAGAGGCAGCCAATCACGGACGCGGCTTCCGGCTATTCAGAACGCTGTGGGAAAGAGGTAATGTAAGTACAATTCGGGGGAGTTTATGCAAATATTACTATAGCGGGGAGGGAGCCCTACACTACAGAAAAGGGGATTTGTGCTAGGGGGAGGGAGAGCAAAACAGGTGAGAGAGGAAGGGAAAGGGAGGGGAGGGCTGCAGTGCACATGGCAAAATTCTCCCGGAGAAGAGACAGGACTGGACTCTGCCAGGCTCCTGGTGGCCAGTTTTTGGGACTTTGGAGACACATTGCAGGGCAGCCAATTGGAGCAGGGATGTAAGGTAACCTGCAAAAAGAAACAACTGGATTCTTTACAATGCAATTGATTTCAGAGGGGATACTGCAGTCTGTTCCCAATTACAGAATTCCTGTAATCACACATTTTTTCTTTTAATAAGTTGGATACCTGGCTTAATTTCAATACAATAGACATGACGCATGGATACTGATGTAACAGTACAGGACACTGTTAATCAGCCAGGGTGTTAATGTTTCGATTCAAATACAATGGTATGAGCAGTATACAAAACAGAAATAGCTATTTTAATATTCACTATAATAGATATACAGGTAATTTTATATTCATGGTATCAGCATAATTAAAGAAATCAAAATACAACCTGAAATTCTGGCTGGAAAGATGTCAGAAGAATCCCACTTCTTCAAGTAAAACTCCTTATTCTCCTCTAAATACTCCCATTCGTCCTTCGAGAAATAAACTGCAACATTATCATATTTTATGGGCACCTTGAAAATAAGAAATCTGTAAAACTGGAGCCACATGTTGAAGAATGTTTTTAGAAATAAACAGCTTCCAGAACCGAAGACTAATTTAAAGGGCATGTTCAACGCTTCAAAAACAACCCAACCCCATTTTTGCAATACTTACCTTTCTTCCCAGTGCTCTTGAGTGGATACATCTCAACTTGAAGTCCTTCAGTCCCATGATGCCTACTTCACAGCTTTGTGAGCTTTATGTGAGCTCAGGCAGCCAGCGTAAGTTATCTTCTGTAATGTCACTGTAATAGCCTTGACTGGTGTCTACCACCCGGAAGAGCCAGTAGACAGCAGCAGGCACTTGGCAGTGTCGTTGAGTTAGGCGGGGTACACACAGGATGTAATTTGTCCTGGATGTCCATTCGCCACTAGCAAGCAGTCAGCCAGAACAAATCACTGTCGGTTGTTGCGAATGCTGATGTGGTCGACAGTTCACCGCAACCGAGCGTGCAGTCCATAGGAGATGGACTATTGATTAACCTAAATCACCACAGATTTTTCAGGCCGACCAAGTAATACACAAAAATATAGGTTGGTTGGGACAAAAATCTGCATGTGTGTCCACTGCCTTAGTGTGTGTTTAGGGTTGACCATGCCCTTTAAACTAAAATGTGGTTAATCTGTATTTAATAGGTATCCAGTTATAATGGGATTACATATACCATTAGGAGTTTATTGACAAAAACTAAAGAATGATTATACACAAATTGAGAGGCACTGGTAACCCTCCATCAACAAACTGGGAATGCTTGGAAGAGATGTGGCCCGTTAATTCACTCATTAGCAGTTAAACGTTTGTGGGTTTATGGACATGTGATTCATGTATAAACTTTACTCAAAAGTGCAAAGAGACCAAAAACTCTCAGAAACAAATGAATCTCTTCCCCAGCTGTTGGAACAAGAGTTGCATTATGTGATAGGGTTCATTCACTGAGATAGCATAAGTTGCTAAGGCTGGGACGAGATTTGTCAGCCAGGACAACACTGTGGCCGTCAGCCCTTCGCAACCAATCGTGTGTCTCATAGGGAGCCGCTCGATTGCATATGATTTACGAACATGTCTGATCTGGGCAAAAGACATCTGTCACTTACGGCACCAAAATCACTACGGATTTTTCGGCCCGACCAATAACCGGAAAGATTGGTGGTTAGCATGAAAAATCTGCTTGTGTGTACCCAGCCTAAAGGAAATTAAAGAGAACTTTTATTATGGCAGGGTTTTACAGATCAGTTGTTAGCAAAGAGCAACCTTCCTTACAGGCCTTTCCTTGTTGCAATTCAGACAGAATTAGGCTGCCTGGGAGAAGCTATTCATACCGAAGGTCTCCCAGCATGCTTTGTATGGTACACACAACAATATCAAAAATAATACTAAATAGTTATTCATATAGTATTTCCAGAATACAAACCGATTTAACAAAAAGGTCTGTGCAGATAAAAGGAAAAGTACAACTTTCAAACCAAATTAGCAGAATTATGTGCACATATATGATCTCCATTTTTTGCGAATCACATGATTGTGGATTATTACTGAAATTGCAGCGCAAACCCAAGGTAATGCACGTGAAACGCACTAGATCGCATTTCACGCTTGTTACCATGAGCTGTAATGTAGCCACAGCCTCTCCTATGTGAAAACTATTGTGTGTACCAGGATACAGTTTATTTAAAAAACAGTTAAAATGAAAAGTATTTGGGATAGGGATGTAGGATTGGTAATTCCTAACTCCGAATATTGTTTCTGTGAGGAGCAGGAACAGTCCAGGACTAACCTGGAAAATGAAAACTGAGGTAGGAATAATCAATCCAACCTCCCTGCCCCAGGTACTTTTCATTTTTAAACAGTTAAGTATAGATATTCTTTAAACAAACTGCCAAACTGTGTATGCAAAACCTTTTAAGGTAAAAACTAATTTTGTACATTTATAAATGTTTTTACTTGGTAACATTTGGTAAAAAAAAAAGAACCAGTTAGGTCTAATGCAGTGCAAAAAAGATAAAACAATGTTAAAATACTAAAGTGCTTTGTGACAAAAGCCTTGCCTGTGCCGGGATCCTGCGGCGTCTCTCGGCTCCCAGTGCGCGCTTCCGTGAGTCACGGTCTCTTTTGCATGAGCACGTCCGTCGTGCTCGCGCCCGGTCATTAGCCAGTGCTGTGCGGACGCACACAGGCACTGGCTCTTACCTACTCCGCTCCTCCACATCCTGCTGTTTGGACGGAGGAGGGCTTGATCGTTCAAATGAACCTATCCCTGCGCCGGGATCCTGCGGCGTCTCTCGGCTCCCAGTGCGCGCTTCCGCTGACGTCACGGTCTCTTTTCGCATGAGCACGTCCGTTCGTGCTCGCGCCCGGTCATTAGCCAGTGCTGTGCGGACGCACACAGGCACTGGCTCTTACCTACTCCCTCCTCCACATCTGCTGTTGGACGGAGGAGGGCTTGATCGTTCAAATGAACCTATCCCTGCACCTCACTCATTGTTCTCCTCTCCCCATTGGTTCCTCTGTGTATTTAAACTCCTCAGCCTATTCTGCCCTTGCCCGATAAATCGGTTAGTTTACTATCTTGCTTGTGGTGTGCTTTATCTGATTACTCTCCGTTACCGACTTCTACTTAACCCTCTGTACCATGCCTGGCGGCCTGATTCCTGGTTTTGACCCTTTGCCCTGATTCTGACTCTGCTGTTGACTGCTCCTTGTCTGTACCTCGTATTTTTGGTCTCAGACCTTTGTATCTATCTTGGTGCCTTGTCCGTTAGTTTCACTCCGGACTTCTCCTGTATTCCTGGCCTCAGTTTGAATACCTCGCACTAAGGGGGCAACCGTGTTCGGTGAGGCGCGTCTAGCGTCCCGGCAAATGGGGGCTTGTCTATTGGTGAAAATAGTGGTTGTAGATTGGGGTATTTGGACTGAAGGAATACGAGGGAATCCAGAGCGTTACATTATATCGGGCCATGGAAGATAAAATTTTAATATAACTAAAATTTACGAACCCATGTATATAAAGGCCATTGACGATTGCCTTCTGCAAAAGGGAGAGCCTTTAACCATCACTGCCAATGTAGCACTAAAAATTGGGGTTCTACATTCCGAGGTTATCAGATTCTTTGTCTTAAACTTCCCACCACTCCTCTCATTTTAGGACTGCCTTGGCTTAGGAAGCATAATCCGCTTATCAATTGGTCTACTGGTCAGCTTGATAAGTGGGGTTCTAATTGTCTTGATTCCTGTTTGTCTATTCATCTGGCTAATATTTCCTTAGAAGGTATCCCTCCACCATATAGGAATTTTGCTGATGTCTTTTCCCCACAGGGTTCTGATGTTCTACCTCCTCACAGACCTTATGATTGTCCTATCGATCTTTTACCAGAAACCATGCCGCACCGTGGACATCTTTACAACTTGACGGGTCCTGAAAGTGAGGCCATGAATACCTACATTAAAGAGAATTTGGATAAAGATTTCATCAGACCCTCCACTTCTCCTGCAGGAGCCGGTTTCTTTTTTGTAGAAAAAAAAGATGGTAGGTTAAGACCCTGCATCGATTTTAGGGCTCTTAATAAGATAACCATAAAAAATAGTTACCCTTTACCACTCATTGATGACCTCTTTTCTCAATTTGTTAAAGCACAAATCTTTTCTAAGTTGGACCTCCGAGGTGCATATAATTTAATCAGGATAAAGGCTGGTGATAAGTGGAAAACAGCTTTCAATACTCAATATGGCCACTATGAATATTTAGTTATGCCCTTTATAAGATTTTATAAATGATCTGTTCAGAGAATACCTTGACAAATTTGTAGTAGTCTACCTTGACAATACCTTAATCTATTCCTCCTCTTTACAGGAACATCGAGATCATGTCAAGCTAGTCCTTTCTTAGTTAAGGGAACATCTTTATGCCAAACTTGAGAAGTGTATGTTTGAACAACGTCAGGTTCCATTTCTTGGGTACATTATATCTGATCAAGGTTTGTCCATGGATTCTAAAAAGGTCTCTGCCATTTTAGATTGGAAACCTCCTTCCAATCTCAAGGCTCTCCAGAGATTTTTAGGATTTTCTAATTTTTATCGTAAATTCATTAAGAATTTCTCTTCTATCGTTTCTCCTCTCACTAATATGACCAAGAAAGGGGTAGATGTAACTAATTGGTCAGAAGAGGCTCTTCTGGTGTTTGAGACACTTAAGAAAGCCTTTTGTTCTTTTGTTAGCCTAGCTAAAATTGAAAATGAAATACGGATTGCCGAACAAAGCAAGTCCAACCCCAAAATGTTTTTTAAGTATATAAATGGTAAGAAGATGAGGACTGAGAATGTGGGACCATTAAATAATGGAGCTGAGGTGGTTGTAGAGGATGCCGAAAAGGCTAACCTGCTAAACCGTTTTTTTACATCGGTTTTTACTGTTGAGAATCCTTGTCCTTACAGTAGGGATTGTAATAATATGCAGGGAAGAAATGAAGAGTATTCACATTGGCTAACAGAGGATATGGTACGGAAACAATTAGACAAAGTTAATATCAATAAAGCGCCAGGACCAGATGGATTGCATCCTCAGATTTTAAAAGAGCTTAGTTCAGTTCTATCTAGACCACTGTTTCTCATCTTTTCAGATTCACTTTTGTCTGGGGATGTGCCGCTGGATTGGAAAAAAGCCAATGTAATACCAATATTCAAAAAAGGTAGTCGTTCACAGCCTGGAAACTATAGACCTGTAAGCCTAACATCAGTGGTAGGGAAGGTGATGGAAACTTTGTTAAGGGATCATATCCTTGACTTTGTCTCCAGAGATCATCTTATTAGTAGTAGTCAGCATGGATTTATGAGAAATAGATCATGCCAGACAAATTTAATTGGTTTTTATGAAGAAGTGAGTAAGAAGTTAGATTCAGGCACAGCAGTGGATGTGGTATATTTGGATTTTGCAAAAGCTTTTGATACTGTGCCACATAGGCAACTAATGTATAAACTGAGGACTGTTGGTCTTGAAGAAAACATTTGTTCATGGATGAGAACGGTTATTGAGCCGCAAACAGAGA
Organism: Hymenochirus boettgeri; assembly: GCA_019447015.1. Lineage (NCBI taxonomy): Eukaryota > Metazoa > Chordata > Amphibia > Anura > Pipidae > Hymenochirus > Hymenochirus boettgeri. The sequence continues at coordinate 177,422,306 of CM033471.1, forward strand.
GTGGTGGTTAATGGAGCTACATCTATGTGGGCTAAAGTTCTAAGCGAGTGCCTCAGGGTTCTGTACTGGGCTGCTTCTGTTTAATCTGTTTATAAATGACTTAGAAGGGGGCATTGAGAGCAAGGTCTCGGTGTTTGCTGATGACACTAAACTATGCAGAGCTTTGGAAACTTCCAATGATGTGCAAGTGCTGCAAGCAGACCTAGATAGATTATCAAAATGGGCAGTAGAATGGCAGATGAGATTCAATGTTGATAAACGTAAGGTGATGCATTTGGGATTTAATAATCCCTGTGTCACCTACACCATAAATAACTCTGTGTTAAGTGCATCTGTAATGGAAAAAGATTTGGGGGTTCTGGTAGATAACAGACTTAGCTATAGCAAACAATGCCAGGTAGCAACGGCTAGAGCTAGCAAGATATTGTCTTGTATAAAAAGGGGAATAGATTCAAGAGAGAAAAATATTATTCTCCTTCTTTACAAGGCACTGGTAAGGCCTCATTTGGAATATGCGGTGCAGTTTTGGAATCCCATATACAAAAGGGACATCTTGGAAATTGAGGCAGTTCAGAGAAGGGCAACTAAATTAATAAGGGGAATGGATGGGCTTGAATATGCAGGCAGATTAGACAAGTTAGGGCTGTTTACATTGGAGAAGCGACATTTGCGTGGGGACATGATAACCTTATAGAAATATATTAATGGCCCATACAATGAACTCTCTGGTGCATTGTTTACTAATAGGTCATATCAGAGGACTCGTGGACATCCTTTAAGGTTGGAAGAAAAGAAGTTTCATCTTCAGGTTAGGAGGGGTTTCTTTACAGTGAGAACGGTGAAACTGTGGAACTGTCTTCCAGCAGATGTGGTAATGGCAAGTTCATTGAATAGCTTTAAAAAAGTCCTGGATAAGTTTCTAAAACTAAAAAATATTGAGAATTACTGGTATTAATGCATATAGATCTGGTTGATCCAGGGATACTTTCCGATTGCCGTTTGGAGTCAGGAAGGAATTTTTTCCCCCTTTTTAGCTGGGTTTTTTTGCCTTCCTCTGGATCAACTGTTAGGTAGGGTTAAAAAAAAAAAAAAAAGTGGGTGAATAGGTTGGACTTGATGGACGTATGTCTTTATTCAACCTTAATTACTATGTTACTATGTTCAGCTCCTATTCTAACTTATGCCAATATTAATCTTCCCTTTGCTGTTGAGGTTGACGCTTCAGAGGTAGGAGTAGGGGCTGTGCTCTCTCAGTATTCTGGCTCCCCAGAACGTCTTCATCCCCTGTGCATCTTCTGCAGAGAAGAATTATGATATCGGTAATCGGGAGTTATTGGCTATTAAATTAGCCTTAAAAGGAATGGAGACACTGGCTACAAGGGGCGCTACACCCATTATGGTCTACACGAACCATAAAAACCTAGAGTATATAGGGAATGCCAAAAGGTTAAACCCCAGACAAGCCCGCTGGGCACTCTTTTTCTCTAGGTTTAATTTTAATATCACTTATAGACCTGGCTCAAAAAAACATTAAAGCCAAAGCTTTATCCCGTAGTTTCATTGAACCAGAGTCTTTGCCCACTAAAGTTCCCTTGCCTATCATCTCCCCTCATCATAGATTAGATGCCTTATAATATAATTAATTGCTAACTTGTCTGAACTCTTGACTCCTCTTCAGCTAGATATTCCTCCTGGTAAACCTGATTCTTGTCTATTGGTTCCCCTGTCTTTTCGTTTGCAGGAATTAAAACAATTCCATGATTCTAAGTTAGCCGGACACCTTGGAGAAACTAAAACCTTGTCATGGTTATTAAGACATGTTTGGTGGCCTTCTATGGCGGAGGACACTAAAGCTTATATCAAGGCGTGTCCTGTGTGTGCCCATAGTAAGTCTTCTTGTAGTGCTCCAGCTGGTACCCTTTTGTCTCTTCCTATTCCTGAAAAGCCGTGGACTCATATATCCATGGATTTTGTGGTATATCTACCCAAATCTGATGGGTGTACTGTTATTTGGGTAGTAGTGGATAGATTCGGTAAGATGTCACATTTCATTCCTCTAGCTAAACTACCCTCTGCAAAAGAGGTGTCTCAATTGTTTGTCATTCATATATTTTGTTTACGTGGTGTTCCTGAAAACATTGTTTCTGACAGGGGAGTCCAGTTCATTTCACGATTTTGGCGTTCTTTTTGTGACCGTTAAGGTATTTCTCTCTTTTTTTCCTCCGGTTTCATCCTGAAACTAATGGTCATATAGAAAGAACGAACCAATCTTTAGAACAGTATCTCAGATGTTTTATTGCTGAACAACAGGAAAAATGGTCAGAATTTTTACCTTTTGCCGAGTTCGCTCTTAACAATTCTGTGCATTCTTCATCCAAGTTTTCACCCTTTTTTTGTAACCACGGCATGAGTCCTAAATTTTCTTCTTTTTCAAATTTATCTTCAGATTTACCCGTTCTGGAAGACTGGTTCAACCAGATAACTACAATGTAGACCCAAGTATCCTCCAATCTCAAACAAGCAACCAATCGTCAGAAAAAGTATTCTGACCATCATTGGTCTGTAGTACCTAGTTTTGTTCCTGGAGATCTGGTATAGGTATCCACTCGTAATATTTGTCTACGTCAAGCTACCGCAAAATTGGGTCCTAAATTTATTGGTCCTTACCCTATTGAACAACAGATCAATAGGATGACCTATAAGGTAACGTTACCTAACTCTTTCAAAAAGAGTAGCAACACTTTTCACGTATACTTGCTCAAACCAGCCAACAATGCTGAACTTTTGGATGCTCCTCCACCTTCTGTAGGAGTTCAAGGTGAACCTGAATACGAGATTGACAAGATTCTCGCTATGTTCAAAACTCTCTTCAATACCTTGTTGACTGGAAAGGCTATGGTCCTGAAGAAAGATCCTGGGTCCTTGTTCCAAAAAAACATTCATGCTAAAGAGTTAATTCAAAAATTCCATAATGATTTTCCTGAAAAACTTAAGTGTCCAGAGGCCCCTCCTCAAGGGGGGGGGGGGGCGCTTACCTGTGCCGGGATCCTGCTGCGTCTCTCGGCTCCCGGCACACGCTTCCGCTGATGTCATGGCCTCTTCTCGCGCAAGCACATCCGTTCGTGCTTGCGGACGCGCACAGGCACTGGCTCTTACCTCCACCGCTCCTCCCCATCTGCTATTGGACGGAGGAGGGCTTGTTCGTTCAAATGAATCCGGAGCGTTTCATGCTTGCTATCGTACAGATTCAGCATGGCTTTTAACCCTAGCATAGCCAAAACACAGGTTTACATCCCTATACAAAGTTTAGGATAGGAAGAAGGGAAAAAAGGAACAAGAAAAGATAATGGGCTATTTTACTGGCCAGCAGAAATAGCAAAGAAACAAAAATAGAAAGATCATTAAAGGTGATTGTGTCACTGTCACACATGACTTAATATTTCTAAATACAATCCTTTGGCACTCTTTCCAGATTTAAGTTTCAGGAAAAATTTGCAAACCACAACTACTCCAGCGCAAGGCTCCAACAAAACCACAAGCTATAAAAATCCACGCTAAAGTACCATGACTGGTCCCTCTGATGTTGCTACCTCTGATCCGAGCTTTGTATGAGCCTGACCATGCACAATGACATAACCAAGATTGCCTTTGCCATGGGCTACATGGCAAAAATAGGGACAGGGCATTTTGCTTTTGAGTGAATTTCCCATAGTTCATGGTATTGAACTATGGAAAGTGGAATCAGTCTGACAAAGATCAGCAAGTGTGACTAACTTCACATTTGACAGTTGGCTGGTCTGAAGCACTGGCGCATGCTTTAACACAGCTCCAAGTAGGAAAGACATCAGCAATAATCTTAAAAAACAAACTATTAATCTGGGAAGGGTTAGAAGGACATTTCTAAACACTCTTAAATTGCGCATTTTACAGTGAAAACATTCAAGATGAATACAGGTTATTGACATTTAAGGTGGTTCTACAAATTATTGAATCATAGGCTATGAATTATAGACTTTCACACACTGCTTTAGCATTTTGGCTACTTTTCGTTAAATAAATAATGGCATGGTAAATTTTGTTGTGTGTTGATTTAAGTTAAAATTATTTTAGAATAAACAAGGATGATTATGTCCTGAAATGAAGAACCTTACAATTGAAAGAGGGTGTACACCCGTTAAGCTAATAAAACAAAAAAATACATTTAGAATGTAAAGATAAATCTAACATATATAATCTAATAGGTGGTATGTGTGCTCACCTCTCCAGTACTTAAATGACTCAGTTGCTGGTTCTTCTTCTCAATTATATATTCCTACAGAATTAGTACAAGAAACAGACACAGTATTTTAAAGACGTATGCTTGTGAAGGTTCTCATTCATCCAGGTCATGGTATATCTGTTGTATTCAATTAGATCAACTGGACTTGAAATGTAGTTCTGGAAAACGTTCGCTAGTCATCCGACTGGCTTTCTCAATTCAGAATGACTTGTACAAGATTCTGTGGCAATTATGTACCCTGGAAATCCCAATTAGCATATCACAGCCAGGTGTTAAGGGTGTGATTAGAATGTGGCTAAGAGGTGTTATAGGAACGCCCAGAGTAAGGTTGAAACAGCATTGTATATGGCAGCAGTTGGTGTCGAACCCCCCCACCTCTATTTAGGCTTGGTTTCTTTATTTTCACATAAAGGCCTCCTTAACACCTCTCTTGAACCAGTCACGTTCCTTCCCAGTATGTTAACATTACAATCTTCAAAGGTATGTCCTTTATCCTTAAGATGCAGATACACGCTGAGTCCTGACCCGAGGAATTGGCTCTCTTTGCTGGGCCATACGTTGATGCAGTTGCTGTTTGGTCTCCCCCACATACAATCAGAGCATTCTTCACTGCACTGCACTGCTATATGATGTCGCTTTTCTTGTGTTTTGGTATTGGGTCTTTCGGATGTACCAATTGCTGCCTTAGTGTGTTGTTCGTTTTAAAGCAGCAGGGATATGATGTTTTTTGAAAATTCTTCTTATTTCTCGGAGACCCCTGCTCCCCCCATATGTAGCAGGGTCTCCGAGAAATAAGAATTTTCAAAAAACATCGTATCCCTGTCTGCTTTAAACCGAACAACACACAGGCAGCAATTGGTACATCCGAAAGACCCAATACCAAAACACAAGAAAAGCGACATCATATTGCAGTGCAGTGCAGTGAAGAATGCTCTGATTTGTATGTGGGGGAGACCAAACAGCAACTGCATCAACGTATGGCCCAGCACAGAAAGCCAATTCCTCGGGTCAGGACTCAGCCGTGTATCTGCATCTTAAGGATAAAGGACATACCTTTGAAGATTGTAATGTTAACATACTGGCGAAGGAACGTGACTGGTTCAAGAGAGGTGTTAAGGAGGCCATTTTGTGAAAATAAAGAAACCAAGCCTAAATGAGGTGGGGGGTTCGACCCAACTGTCTGCCATGTACAATGCTGTTTTAACACCTTACTCTGGGCGTTCCTATAACACCTCTTAGCCACTATCTAATCACCACCCTTAACACTGGCTGTGATATGCTAATTGGGATTTTCCAGGGTACATAATTGCCACAGATTCTTGTACAAGTCATTCTGAATTGAGAAAGCCAGTCGGATGACTAGCGAAACGTCTTCAAGAACTACATTTCAAGTCCAGTTGATCTAATTGAATACAACAGATATTTTAAAGACAAACTAAAAGATCCAAAATGTATTTAATATGGTAGGCTGGCAGCTTCTAAGGATGGCACTCTTACCAGGAACAGAGCTAGAAATTGTTTTTATTGCTTATGCCAATACAGGGGGCCTGCTTCCTAAGAACCATCCCCAGCCAACAAACAGAAAGACCAAGTTGGACAAAGTGCATTTTCTGGTAGTTATACAGGTGGCTCTGCAATAGAGGTGGGCTAACCACATAACATATATACATATAATTGGGGTCTTTAACCCACTTTAGTGTGCCAGAGCATTGAACGTTGGGAAGTAAATGTTGATCCTATCTAATCTGTATGGCCAGCATTACTTTAGGTCCAAGAAGGCTTATTTCAGTAAGCGTGGTGTAACAGATGCATTGAACACAGAAGGACATTATAACCCACCATATATTATCAGCACTAATTCTATCAATCCCAAAAACAAACTATGTAGCCAGTTCACTTCACTAGATTCTTTATTATGTTATGCAACAGATTCTAAGTGCCTCATATTTCCAACATCAAAAATTGTGTAGCATTAAAGTGTATGTCCACCCCCCAAACTAAAATTTGGTATCCTGCAGAAAAATAGCTATAAACCTCGACCTTGCAAGGTTTATAGCTTTCAAAGACCTCCCTAAATGAACTTACCAGCCTTCGTTCCTTCGCCGTGTTCTGTCTGTGTCTTCCGTGCCTTTTCTGTGTAAGTACTTTTGGGGAGGTCTTTGAAGGCTATAAACCTTGCGAGGTTGAGGTTTATAGCTATTTCCTGCAGGATACCAAATTTTAGTTTGGGGGGTGGACATAAAATGGTCAGTGAGAGTTCAATTATTTTCCTAAAGGTTTCATATGCCAAAATGTCAAATAACGCATTTTTAAAATGTGTTTTTTAATTCTATTTATTTATTTGCATGTTAAATAAATGCTTATTTCAGATTTGTGCAAAGATTTTTACCATAAGTCTTTCTATTTCAAGGACAGTCCTTGAGGACTCCTTCTGCAAAGTATGCACTGTAGCTACTACTCCTTTGCAGTTTGCTAATTTGGAGAAGTGAGTCAATTCACAATTCTTTTAAACCAACCAAACCATGGCCACAAGTACACTAATACATATACTGATTAAGGGCAACTATGGCTGAAAATGGACTTTAAATTATTTTCAGAATTTTAAGTCCATTTTCAAGGCATGTGGGAAATCCTATTCTTACTTTCTGGGTAGCTGCTAGCACAAGCAGAAAGCTGTAAAATTTTCACGGCTTACAGCTCACCACTCACAATGTGTGCATGAGTATTTCTTACTCTAACGGCACGTATATTGTAAGGGAGCGTGGATGATGTCGGGACCTGTCAGAGGAACGTGATAATGGGTAAGTTTCTCCTGTTCCCCTGTCTCCTAAAGGTTTCATTGTAGAACGGGAAGTAAGACATTGCTCCTTTACCTCCCGTTCTTCAATTAAACCGAAATAAGGCAAGTCATTTTTGATGGTGGAGAGCATATAGTTTAATCCTCACCTCTCCTGTCAGCATGTAGATAATGTCTAAGACATGATTCAGTATCAATTCACTCTTTTTTTCGTCAGGTTTCATCTCATCCATTCTTAGAATTATTCGGTATTTGAAGAATGCTCTACACAAATAAATATAAACCATGACATTAAATTAACAAGTAAAAAAGACATTTATTAATTTTTAAACAGTGTTTTACATATTTAACAATGTTACACATTTCTTATCCATTTATATCTGGCCCTGCCCCAAAGAGCTTATAATCTAGAGGGTTGGCACACACAAGCCAATATTTTGGCCCAAGCTATTATCTGGACCAGGCAATGATTGGCTGTGACTTGCAGAAATGAACAATATTTCCCAAACTACTTTAAGCTAAACAATGGTTGATCCAGACAAATGGGCATGTCGGTAAATCAAGGTCAATCATGTGGTCTTCAATGGACCACATAGTGTAGTATAGTATTAGAGGTTGAATAAAAAAGGCCCATCTGTAGTATAGTATTGGAGGTTGAATAAAAAAGGCCCATCTAGTCAAACCATTTGAACCTACACATTATGCCTACTAACAGATGATCCAACAAAAAGGGGTTTTGCCTAGTAAACTTAACATCCACTGGCATTTCCACAGTTTTTCCATTCTCACTTTGATAATTCATTTCTGAAGACAAAACTCATATTATTCTTATTCCATGGGTGGCCCATGTGGCCTCCAATATGATCTATTATTGAATACTGGTTTATTACTTTTGTTATTGATATTTGTTTATATTGATGGAAATCAATTTGTCCTCTAGACCTTTTTTAGGGCAAGGCCACACTGCAGCGCACACGCAATCAAATGCGATTTCGTGTGTGATTCTGGTGCGATTTTGATGCGTTTGTGATTTTCTCTTTAGAGATAGCTAAACATGTGATTGCGCATAAAAATGCAGATTGCATGCGTTTGTGATTCGCAATGCACCCAAAACTGCACGATTTCGGTGCGTTGCCGCAATTACAATGTTAGGAAAAAATCACAATGCGCAAACGCACCAAAATCGCGATAGTGTGGCCTAGCCCTTAGACCAATTTTTTTATGGTATATGAACTATTGGTGAACAATGTACAAGAGAGTTTATTGAATGGTCCTTTAATGTATTTGTATAAAGTGATCTTATCTGCACAACTGCAGGTGCCAGGGGCCCCCTGCCAGATTGGTGGCCCGGGCCCCTGACACACACCACTCCCTAGCACATCGTGATCAGCTGTTTTTAAACAGCTGATCCCATGTATGCAGTAAAGATACTTACAATTACCAAATCTGCTCCTATTATTACACAGCCCGATCCCTCGCTGGCTGGTAGACACCTCCTCTGCTGCTGTATGTGTTAATATTCATCTTGCAGTTACCTGTCCTCCTTAACGGTTCTCCTTTTTTCATCTTCCTTCCAGAATAGTAGTGAATCATGGCAGTGACAAATGATGTCACAGCCAATGAATGACTGCTGCTGACCAGGCTGCATCTTTGTGCATGTGCAAGATTGCAACTTGCACTTACAGCTTTAAAGAGGAGGTGGTGGCAACAAGTTATGAGGAGGACAGCAGACTGGCCTCAGGTGCAATTCAAAATTTTACATTAGGAATGCCGGGAGGTAAGTCAGTATCACGAGGTCAGGGGTGGGGAAAGTAAGTTTGACATTTTGTGGGATGGGGGGGGGGGGGGCATGTCCTTTAAACTGCTCTTAGAAGTCCAAAATCTAACCAATTTTAAATATTTTAAAACTGAATTAATAATTATATATAATAATATACTGACATTATTTGCTGGTCCAGATTACACATTGTATTTTGAAACAGTGTTTAAAAAAGAAATTGTACTGTAAAGAAACTCCTTCAAAAATACAAAGGGTGAGTACCAAAATCACAATGTCCTTACCCATATGTTTTGCTTTGATCTCATGCACTTGTAGTACCACTTGTGTTCCTGGCCTGGCCCTGTCCCCTCCTCTGGTCTGGGATCTGGCTCTGTTCAGATCCTAGCATATTTCCATAGGTTAGGCACTGGACTGAGGGAGGTGACAGGATCAGACTGTGACCACAATGCAATTTTAAAGCACAGGATATTCAGGCCAAACCCAGGGGTGATGACCTAGTTTTCTAGGTCCTTACTCTGCATACTTTTAGAGGAAGTAGGGAGGTTGGAGGGAGTATAATCGCCCTTTAATATATCATAATCAAGCATTAAAAAACAAATGGCAGGTCAGAAACTACACAAGTGAACATAAAGTAAAGTATGTATCATTGCATCACATGTGAATAAAACTTTTTTTTATTAAAACTAAAAGTCTATGATATTTCTTTTCAAATGTAAGTTTTACATATAGCCTATATGTCCAGAAATTAGGCACAATTACTCAACTCATGTCAAATTAATATAGTGGTTGCAGCTCTAATCCATTCTGAATCTTTAACGGCAGCTATTAGCTAGTGTTAAATATTCTGTCCTAAACAGGTGCTATCGGCTTGGTGCATTAATTGGATTGTTTACGTGACACTGTTTTTGCATACCGCTGCAACCGCCGTTAACTTATTGTTAAATCTGCATTATCCTTAAAGGGCATTTCCACCCTTCATAACAACCTTTATGTATATTATAGGACATACCCTCCAACCCCCAACCGCTATATTAAAAATTATAAAATCGACCCCAAACAGTACTTACAGCACCTAGTTCCAGACCCACTAAGGGGGCTCCTGTGCGCATGTCTCCATCCCTTCTGGAGGCAACACAGGAGGAAGAGCTGTTTGGACAGGAAGACAGACACTGCTCTTCAGTTTCCTGGACTTTGGGCATGGACTACAAGGGAACCAAAAGGAGCAGGAATGTAAGGTAAGGATTTTTTTAAACTATACTGTGGGGCCTGTAGTGGGTTAGGGGTGGACATGCCCTTTAAAGGTTAACTGTGGTCTCGAATTCTTCCAAACTAGTAAGAATTATATAAAAATCACACCTTCAAAATAAAACCTACATTTTTACATCTCTAGATAAAATTTGTTAGAAGCTATTGCTGGAAAGGTTCAACAATATTAGTTCCTGCTTGAACACTGTAGTCATGTGACCAGCATCAGCCTGCTCTTTCTCAAATTTTCCTCCAGGTACTTCCTGATTTTTCCAGCATTTAAGCCCTGAGCATGCTTCTCCCCCGGGGCAGAGGGGCCTGGCAGAGGTCAGGTGATGTCACTCAACCTACTGGAAGCAGGAAGTCTGAACATTAACCCCATTGTATTTTCTCACAGGCTCCAGCTAGAGATGTGATTCTCTGTTCGCTCTATAAACGCAGGATCTCATCATTCACAGTTGTATCATTAGAATCACACACTCTCCTGAACTGCACAATGTAACACACTGTAGTGTCCTGCTGGGGAATCACTGCTCACTGTACACACAGGGTAGTTATAAACAGCTGTTCTTTATTACTTACAGGGTCCTATGGTGCAATAACAGAGCAAATCTCCCCCTTCCAATAGAGAGAATTGCCTTCAGTCTGGGGATGTTTTCAATAGTTCACAACCACTTCCCTGTACTGTTTAGTCAGTCAACATGTCATGTGATCCTTTCTACCAATGGTGGCAGGGCATACAATGCACAGCTTCTACTGTGTTAACACTGGGTCCTAGTGCTGGTCTCTCCAATGCCAATATCTGAGTAGATACAAATTAAAATTGTTTGTGTACATTTCTGAAACTGTAACAAATGAAGATATTTGTTACAAGCATATATAACCATATAAAGGGAAGGAAACACTCTAAACATTTCATTTGACTCGACAAACTCCCTCAAGTGGATATTTTACACCTACACTTCCATAAAAAGCGTATGTTTAAACAGTGTTCTCCCTAGGGTCTTTTAGCCGGGCGGCCCACCCGGCTACTTTTTCATGCCACCCGGCTGGAAAAAATTCCTTGAGAGAACATTTAAAAGAATTTAGATGTAGGTTTAATAGGTGCCAATAGGTCAGTAAAAACTCCTGCCAACACTGCCCAGTCCAGACCCGTTTTTTACACTTGTAAGATTATTTTAGCACGTTAAACAGCTTTTCCACGATCCCCAAGGCCCCAAAAGGGTGGCACATGTGCTTGTGCTGCCATATTACATGGGTTACCTTCAGATGTTGTGGAACTGCAACTCCCTGCAGATGTTGACAAACTACAACTCCCTGCATTCTACAACCACGGAATGCCGGCTACTTTTTCATGCCACCCATCTGGAAAAAAATTCTGGGGAGAACTGTTTAAAGAGACAGTGTTCTTTTACTAATCTAAAATGTCATCAGAACAAAACATTAGTTTATTTTAGGTTTTCCAGGTAAGTGAAAAATCAGAGGAAGCCTATTAAAAACACATGCAGCAAGTCAGAAGTAATACAGTTTAAATGCAAATCCGTTTGTAATCAGTGCAGCTCTGCTAACCACATTTATTAAGAGAATCCCCTACAAGATGGTGATCTGGAAACGCCTGGTGCAATTTGAGTAATAGCTGTGTTAAAGAACACTGTCCCTTTTTTAAAAAGAAGGAAAGGAGCAGAGGCGTTCCACCTGAGGAAGTTTGCTGAGTAAAACTAAATGAGGTTTAAGATGCGTACACAAACAACAGACTTTATTTCACATTTATTCTGATATAGGAATTGGAGGGAGCAGTACTAGGACCCAGAGGCAACCCTGAGGTAACATGCCCAGCCACCATTGGAAGAGAGGATCACATGACATGCTAACAACTGACTGAACAGTGCAGTGAACTGGCTGGCTGGTGATTCTCTCTATTGAAAGGGGGAGACTTGCTCTGTTATTGCATCATAGGACCCTGTAAGTAATATAGAGCAGCTATTGGTAACTACCCTGTGTGTACTGTGAGAAGGAAATGTCTATTCCTGGACATAATATAGTGGATAATGCACCCCCGAACTGTAAATTATAAGGATATTAGAAGTCACCGAGGAGTTCCGTGCACTGTATAAAAGTTACTCAGCCTGCGGCCTTGTGCTTTTATATGGTCATGGAACTCCATGGTAACTTCTAATATCCCTTTAATTTACAGCTCAGGTGCATTATTTATTATAACCTACCCCATTGTGGCTGCTGGTTTCCTTCTCCTCCTGGAACTGTAAGATTATAAGGCTATAATCTTACAGTTCCTCCCATAGAAATTCACTACAGGGGTAGGTTATATTGAGTTATGGGCTACGTAAAGCAGTGGCGTAACTAGGAATCATTGGGCTCACCTTCAAAACTATGATGGGGCCCCTAGCCGTGCTTTTTACACAGTGGTTTTCTGGGAGGAGGCTATATCTGTCATAGAGAAAATAAGAAGATGGGGGGCTCCCCCTGGTAGTTACATCCCTGTAGGTATTGCTTTAATGTATTTGCACAGCCACAGAGTGTGTGTGTGTTTTTTTATAACAGTTTTTTTTTAATAAAACCATTTATTTTTTGGACATATATGAAGTTATGATTTGTTTGTTGATATGTTCCGTTTCACAATAGTTTAAAGGGTAACTGGTGCACACAAAAGGCTTTAAAATGAAAACCCCTTGTATTACCTTGAAATCTATCAGGTGCTGACCCTTCTAGCTGTAGCTATAATCAAGTTAATAGGATGGGAATGTCTGGGGAATCCTTTTGGTTCAGATTGTATACATATAAATTAGGACTTTTAAAAAAGGAACAAAAGCACATAAATCTGCACAGAAAAAAAAAAGCAAATGTTTTCCATTTTTTTTCTAGTTAGTGTGACCTTGGCCAAGATTTCTATTTATTTCCATAAGCTTGAAAAAAGTTGAATCCAGTCCTCTCACTGTGCCACTCACTATTACATGGAGGTCCAAGAAGTCCAAACAATTATCCAAGAAAAAAAGTAAAGAATCCTCCAAATATATGTGAAAAAAAAGTGTTACAACATTTATTAACCCCTCTGTACACAGCATGGCAACGTTTTGTGCAAGACTGTGCCCTTTCTCAAGCCTACTTTTAAGAAATGTCATATTCTTATGCACATTTGATATAGGGCTAAAAAGTTACATTATGAAAAGAATCAGTTGAGGAAAATGTTTTTTCTTCTGACTTTCATATGTGACCTTTTGATCTCTGAGATTATACACTGCAAGTCATAATATGTTAATTACTTCACTGGGTGCCACCCATCATTGAAAGGAGCTGTGCTATGCAGTATATTAAATATCCAAACACTCTTGCTTGTCTTGTGCTGTGTATAAGATTTCTGCCAATGTAGAAGAGCTTAAAAGGGAGGTAAGACTGAAAAGTCCCACACAGGCTCGTCTGTGAATGGTGCTGTATTCATAGCATTACAGGTTTTTCCTTTGTGGAACTGTATACTATACACTTAAAGGGTATTTGCAACCCAAACATGTCATTTGGGTAACTTTAAATGTTATTCCCAGCTATACCAGTGTGTGACATCTCCTATCTACCCACACATATTCTAACTAGAAAAAGTTAATGAAGAGAGCATTACATTAATTACTAACAAAATATTTGACTGCTTATAAAAGTTTTTTTTTTTGTTGTTGTTCACTTCAGTGGTAGGTAGCGCTTTTTTAAATTGTTGTACTACTTTTTGATACAATAACGTGGATGACTAAAACACTTTTACACTAGCAAATTGGGAGAAATAATGATTTCAAGTTTTTCCTTTCTTTAAGTGGTCAGTATGAATATGAATTCCAAAGGTCAATGTGCCGGTTTAAAGCTGCACTGCTCTGGACGCTCTTTTGTGATGAAGAATCGTCGGACAACTTTAGAAAGGGTAGAAAAATTCATATCTGACACTTATTTTACTGACTGCAACCTCTGGGGAAGGTACTGTAAATCCTGGTAATATGTTCGCATATCCACACTACTGTATGTGTGTACGAGGCCTAAGTTTGATGAGTGCTACATGTTTTTTCTGTACTTTTGTGGTAAATATTTACAAAAATGCATTGTTTACGCTTTCAATTTTTTAATAGGTTGTTTGGAGCTACGTATCCTGTAGATTCCATCTCCTATTTTCTAACAGAAAAAAGAATTCCATATACAGAGGCAGTAAAGAAAGAGTTTCAACCTGCAAAGATTGGGCACAGCTTTGGACCCACGTAAGTACTGTACAATAAAATGTTACTTTGAATATTATACACATCTGGGATTATTTAGTCTATTAGTTTATAGTAAACAGTGCACTTGGAAACCCTAGGCTTTTACAAAAACAACTTATAGTGGCTAGGGACATAGGCCTTCCTCTGGATCAACTGTTAGGTGGGGTTAAAAAGGAGGGTGAAAAGGTTGGTCTTAATGGAGGTGTGTCTTTAAAGGGCAAGTCCAGCCTTTAAAAAACATACAGGGAGATTCAATAAAAGGTCTTATTTAACATGTGAAAAGCTAACATCTGATTGGTTGGGGCAAAATTAGCACCATTTTAAACGATAAGAACTTTTATTGAATAACCCTGATGGTTTGAAAAGAAAGGTTCTTTAAAAATATGCTTAAAGCTCTTACCCTGACTTCTGTAACCTCTGTGTAACTGCCATTCCATTCCTGTTTAGTTCTGCCTTTTCACTGACTAGGAGGGGAATGACATCACCACAAGCACATTCCTCTCCTCTTCTGTTTCGAGCCTGTTACAAGCAAAACTATGCATGCTCACTGCAGATAAGGAACTCCCCCCTACCTTCCAGGAAGAGCCAATCAGGTGGCTTACATTGGCAGCCAATCGGCATGCTCCATTTTCGGAACTTACAGAAAAACTCCACAAACCTCTTTAGTTGGTGGCTTCATCTTGCCTCTTAAGCTGGGTACACACCTATCGATTTTTCCTCCTGACCGACCGTTCGATACTTTCGAACGGTCGGCCAGGAGGAAGGACTGTCGGTCGCGGCAAAAGCAGCCGCGTCCGATAGTCACCGCGACCGATCGTGCGGTCCATAGAGGACCGCACGATCGGATGAGGTTTTCCACCCTGTCCGATCGTCCTTTCGTCCGATTCGGACGAACGGTCGATCGGACATGGGCACTTTCGGATGCGATAATTTCGGTCCGATCGACCGATACACTGAACTATCGGTCGATCGGACCGAAATATCTCATCGTGTGTACCCAGCTTTACATGTGGATTGTGATCTAACAGTTAGATGTTCTAAAAGTCATTTTTCACAGCTGATTAGACTTTGTGTCAAGAGAATGACTAATAGGAGGAGGAGGAAGCAGGGGGGAACAGGTAACTGGAGATAGAATGTGCACTTAAAATCGTTTTTTTTTCCTACCATGCATTTGATTAGACTTTTCATAGAAGGTCACATCTTTTAAATGTCTACTATGTTTATGGCCAGCAAAAGTAGTTTGGGTAGTTATTCTTCAAACCTGTGAGAGACCCTGAACATTTGAGATACCAAAAATCTCTATCCAAAAAATCTTAGAGGTATGACAGATAATTCCATGGGAAAATATTACTAGATGTAATACCTCAGTTTTCTTTTGTAAGTTGATCTTTATGCCTGTGAAGCAGATTCTTATGCATATCCTGTACAGATGGTGGACCTGCTGGTTCAAAGTGCATCTAAGCATTCCGGAAGAGTGTCTGGGACAGGAAGTTCACCTAAGATGGGTGAGTGACGGCGAAGGAATGGTATGGAGGGATGGCGAGCCAGTCCAGGTGAGATAGGACAGTATACTGTGCTTTATATATTGTTGTTACAGAATAATCAAATGTTTAATTTTATCTTTTGTTTTGCTATTTTTTAAAGCAATGTTACTGTAGTAATTTGTTTAGATATTGGAGAATTTTGGGTTTGCCACTTGTTTAATGTTGTAGTAAAATAATGTTTGTATATTCTACTTGGTCTCCCGGCCTGTCATCTCTCCCCTCTCCAGTCTTAAACTCAGCAGCTCGATACTTCCCATCAAACAAAGAATCATATTCATTACCCTTTTTTTAACCTTTAAATCCCTTCACTCTACTGCACCTCCCTACTTATCTTCTCTCTTGGTCCCTTGCTTTCCTGGACGTGCCCTGCGCTCCTTGCAAGGCAAGCTTCTCTACAAACCCCCTACGAACGCTGCTTCCTCCATTCTTAAACCATGCTCTCTTGCTGCTCCCTACCTTTCGCCAGGTGTCATCCTTTAGCTTTTTTTAAATCTAAACTGTTATGCTACTTTTCTGAAAAGCAGCACTATTAATGATTGTTAGCTGTCTGAGCAATTTGTATCCCTCCCCACACTTGTATCTGTATATTGTCTCTCCCACTTAGATTGTAAGCTCTTGGGGCCAGGGATCTCTTTCCTAATATGTCAAAAAGTACTGAGTACTGTGATATTTTTAATGGACTAACAGTTTATTTTAGTAGACAAGCTTTCGAGGGATCAACCTCAGGTCAGAGCAGTACTGATTGAAACAAAGGTTAACAGAAAGTAAAAAGCTAA
Source organism: Hymenochirus boettgeri (assembly GCA_019447015.1). Lineage (NCBI taxonomy): Eukaryota > Metazoa > Chordata > Amphibia > Anura > Pipidae > Hymenochirus > Hymenochirus boettgeri. The sequence goes on from CM033471.1 coordinate 177,438,974, forward strand.
TTACATAAGATAACAAGATATAAGTCCAGAATATACTGAGGAATGAGAGAGGGTAATAAAATAGAGAGATAACAGCATACTAGGGTGGGCAACCAAATGGAAATGAGAGAGGTAGCAGGGGGGTGGGGGAATAATGAGGGGGGGATGCTGGATGAGAGAAATGCAGACACTGAGAATATGCACATATTGTATACCATCCACATATTGTTTTACACACATATATATTTAACAGTTATAGTGGGCTAGGAATCCCAAGTCTTGGTTTAACCCATTGTTTTTGGAGTCAAATCGCAGAATCATTTTGGCGGCAAAACAATCATTATTTTTACTAATATGTCAAGGCACACCACACTTATTTTATAAATATTTGCATTCTTAACCTTCAAAACTTTATTTATGTAACATTAATTTCTTTATAATGGCTGCACTTATCCCTGTTTGTAAACTCTGTATTTTATAATGTACGGCGATGTGTACCCAAGTGGCACTATAGAAATAAAATTATACATACATATATACATACACAAGGGAATTCAGAGCACTCCAAGGACTTAAAGTTAGTTTATTACATCTGTAGGATCAGTTCACCTACGCGTTTCAGCCTTTAACAAACAGGCCGTCATCGGGGTAGTAAAGGCTGAAACGTGTAGGTGAACTGATCCTACAGATGTAATAAACTAACTTTATTTAAGCCCTTGGAGTGCTCTGGATTCCCTTGTGTGTGCATACTATGCTACAGTAGCACTCAGTCCATATACCTTTGGACAGAGTGCGGTGGACTTCATATTGAATACATATATACATACATTTTATTTTAGTATATGAGAGATACCAATTAATAATAAGAATTACATGCATATTGGTGTGAAAGGAAGTATTGATGTGTAAAACACTATTAGGGTTATTCAATAAAAGTTCTTATCGTTTAAAATGGTGCTAATTTTGCCCCAACCATTCAGATGTTAGCTTTCAAATGCTAAATAAGATCTGATTGTTTGGGGCAATTTTAGCACCATTTTAAACGATAAGAGCTTTTATTGAATCTCCCTGTTTGACACTTCGTAAACTTGTTATTTATGAACAGGGATTAACAAATGAAGGAAAGAAGACTAGTTATATCCTTACCAGTGAATTTAAACCACATGACCCAAGAAGGTAAAAGATTTATCCTAATTCTTTACTTTTTACAAATGTATTTTCTTTTTCAGTTCCTTGTAGTTTGTTTTTCTTTAAAGTCTGTCTCTTTTACTTTGATTTTATACATCTTGCTTTATCACTATTGTGTAGCTTGTTGAGTTAATTCCTAAGTGTCATTATATATGGAATATTATACTTCAGTTTTTATTTTTGCTTAAACACAAAACATTTTGAAAGTATTTGACACTGATGTTGTGGTGTGATGTAATAGACTTACATTTCTAAACCTTTTATTTTATAGCTTAACTCTCTACATTGAAGTGGCTTGCAATGGACTCTTCGGTGCTGGTCGGGGTGGAATGATAGCACCTACTGATCTCACCAAAACATTCTGCCTGCAAAAGGCAGAATTGGCAGTGTTTCACAGAGGTGTGAAAGAGTTACTGTTAGATTTGCAAGTGATATATGGTATGGCTAAGGTATGTATGCTCCCATTCCCTTTTTTAAAATAGTACGGTAATAGAAAGTTATCATAAGAAAAAGCAATCATAAATTCCTGACTTGCTAGGATGTGCATACCATAGGTTGGGTACAAATGAATCTACAGTGACTAATTCTCTCCCTTTCTTATCCTTCTCATTTTGTTATTTGACACCAACAATAACATTTATAAAGTGATTTTCTTCTGTAGATTTATAGGAGAAATGCATACCCTATAGATTATCTACAGAGAAACCATTTGAAATGACATGCTTGGAAATTCTCTCTCTCAATTTCTCCCATTCTTTCATATTGTAACATAGGAAGGTGCAGCACAGTGAAACGATTACAAGGTTAAAATGATTTTGTAAAAAGAATTTGCTGTTTAATATATAGCCATCTTTTTATCTGGGATGTTGAAGTTCTTTTTTAGAATACAGTGAAACAGCAATAGTTAAATAGATTAAGCAGGAGATGTAAAGAAGCAAAGACAGTTAGCATAAGGTTTCAGTAGTTCAGATGGGATAGGGTGAGAGCATGTACAGTATTATCATTGTAGTCATTGGCCAAGAGTGAAGCTATGGATTTTAGTGATATTGCAAAGGAAAGAAAACAAACCAGGTTTTATCAACAATGTTGATGTGGCTAGAGCTGGAAAGAGATGAGCCACATATAACCCTATGCATTATGTTAACACACACAGGCCAGGTCTGGGCAGGTGTTTGGATTTTTTTTCAAAAAAGAAAAATCTGTGAAACTGATGTGTACTTCACTCATCTACATCTGTTTCTTTAAATTCCTTTAATATCTAATTCCTTTGATATCCTCTTTTAGTGTCTTGGAGTGGACAACCAAAGAAGTTTTCAGGCATTGTATGTGGCCAATCAGATGGTCAATGCATGTGATGTAACAGACCCAAGCACTTATGCCAATGTTAAAAAAATATCTTCAGACTTTTTTAGTCAAAAGAATGGTGAAAGTCAGCATATCATTCATGCTATGGGCCATTGCCATATTGACTCTGGTAAATACTATGCATCTGGTAAAAAATTATATTAATTACTATTATATATCATTTATGATAAATCATAAAGAGTCCTTTACATGGATGTTGAAGACCCACCTCCTGCCCTTAGCTTACAGTAGAGTTAGATCATTTAAATATGGCCACACACTGTTGCTTCTGATGGCTCTTCAAATCTTCTTTGGGTCGTCTTTTGTGCAGAGAACTGCAATATAACTGCTATGTGGTAAGAACAGGAAATAGGAGATGGGTTTCCTACCTCCCTGAAAAATATTCTTTTAGGTTTTTTTTTTACATTGTTTTACCATTTTAGTGAGTGTCCTTTTAAAATCTGTCATTTAAAACTTTTATCATGTATAATTTGTCTATAATTTGTAAATGTATAGAACAATTTACTTTAATGTAATATTTTTCTCTTTGAAAGCAAGTGCATAATTCCTTTGCAATAAAGCACATACAGTATTTGTATGTTTAATGTGTCATTGACCGTTATATTCACTCCCATTTAGCCTGGCTATGGCCGTATGATGAAACAATAAGAAAATGTGCTCGAAGCTGGGTTACTGCTGTTCAACTTATGGTGAAATACTCTGATTTCACATTTACATGTTCACAGGTATTTGCCTTCCTCTGCCTTTGTTAACATTAAATGACAATTCCATTGTAAAAATGTTTTTTTTTTTAATGATTGTTGTAGCATACCAGATATTTATGAGAGTGTAAGTTCCCCTTTGGTAAAACACCTAAGATTTAAGCTGGGTACACACACTACAGATTTTTGAAAGATGACAGACAGGATCTGCAAGTGTGTGTACCTAGCTTTAGAATTGTTTGTATTAACCCACAAATGTTTGTGTTTACCTTACAGGCGCAACAGCTCGATTGGGTTAGAATCTGGTATCCTGGTCTATATGAGCAGATTAAAAAATATGTTAAACTAGGGCAGTTCATTCCAGTTGGTGGGACCTGGGTGGAAATGGTAAGGATTTAATGTCCAGACATGTTTGTTTATTTACAATAGTAAAACTGTAGTTAAATTTTTAGAAAGCAAGGGGGTTTCCAATTTCTGTGAAGAGGAGCAGTGAACTGTCTTTGTTCCAATCATGGAGCAGCTGACAGCTTACCACTTGTGCATGCAGGACTTTCTCTCCAATCTCTAATGTTAGAAAATAGTCACGCCTTCCCAGTGGTGGAATGTGTTAGCAGGTACCCAGGGAGAGGTAGTAATAGGCTTTCTCACCTTTCTATGAAATGGATTTTAAAATCTAAAAATTTTCAAGTCCATTTTTGTTCTGTGTCTCTGTTGTTCTGTGCTGAGGCTGAGAATTTTACATTCTTAACATTTTCTTTACTATTGGAGTTATAAATGTAAGTTTTAAAATATACAGAAAGGTGACCTCTTATATTTATATTTCTGATGATCAATTTTATTTTTCTTAGGATGGCAATCTTCCTAGTGGAGAGTCAATGGTGCGCCAATTTCTTCAGGGCCAACAGTTCTTTCTGCAGGAATTTGGCAAGATGTGTACAGAGGTTTGACATAGATACTATGTTCAAAGTAATTGTATTAATACAGGGGCGCCTAACTTGGCCGATAATGGGGTCCGCACTAGCAGCAGCCCATGCTCTGTCCAGGCCACAGACATAGTCCTGCCCCCGACACACCTATGCTCCGTCAACCCCCAGTCACCACTGTATTAAGAATAGATCAAGAATCCCAGAAAACATATTCAGGTCCGACTTGTCCAAAAAGCAATTCTTTTATCTAAGTGCACTTACAGGGTTATACAATAAATGTTCTTATCGTTAAAAATGGTGCTAATTTTGCCCCAACCAATCAGATGTTAGCACCATTTTTAACGATAAGAACTTTTATTACATCTCCCTGATAATGTGTAAAATGTTTGTACATTTTTAAAGATTTATCAGGGTTATTCAATAAAAGTTCTTATTGTTTAAAATGGTGCTAATTTTGCACCAACCAATCAGATGTTGGCTTTCAAATATTAAATAAAATCTGGTTGGGGAAAAATTAGCACCATTTTAAACAATAATAACTTTTATTGAATCTCCCTGTATGTTTTGTACTTGTTCTACTTATGTTAGGTAGTTAGTTGTATGTGTTCCTTTTTATTCTTGCTAATTACCATTTGTATCCTATTTATTTTAAATGTTACTCTAAATATTGTGTAAAAATATCTCAAGCATAAAACACATTTTATAAAATTATTTCTGAAACTGCTGATTAAAATGAAGTATCACTAACGTTTAACACAGTGATATAGAAGTCTTAGGAAATTTTTGGTTGCCCCTTTGGCTAAACACACAAAATCCAGGAAGAGATGTAAAGGTGATGCTCCTGTTTCCCTCTTAATAGAGATGGACTAGAACTCAAACTCGAATGGACTCGGACTTCTCAAACTATCCCAGACCCGGATTTCCGGACTCGTGGCTGTATTTTCGATAATTACAGTAAATTTGATAATTATCGAATTTACGGGCCAATCACAAACCCTAGATTGTATCATTCATTTTCGGTAACCCTCGAATGTACGGATCGTTTTCGCTAACCCTAGAAAGTATCGTTTGCTAACCCTACTAATGTAGCCTTCGATTTTCGGTAACCCTAGAAAGTATTATTCATTTTTGGTAACCCTCGAAAGTATGGATCATTTTTTCCCCAGGTCACCATGGCAGCAGAGTCCCCAAAATGGGGTTAACCCCCAAAGTTCCCTGGACAGGAAGTTAAAAAGATTAAGGTATAAAGGTACCCTCCCCCAACACATACCTCGTCTTTTTTTCTTCCTGCCCATGGACGCGATAGGAGGTTCCACATCACAGCTCACCGGCCAGCACGGCTTGTTTTTTCCTGGACCAGTTCTCCCACTCTTTCCAGGTCCGGATGCTCCCCCGTGTCGCCTCTGTCCAGAGTGCCTGTGGGGAATGTGAAGCCCGTGGTGACCGGGCAGTGTGGGACCGTTCCGTGCCTTAGGCATGCTGTTCCCCATCCAAGATGGGGGAGGGTCCGGCGCCCTGATGCCATTTCCGGCGCGCCGGATCTCATGGTTTACCGGCTTCCCTCCTCTTCCGGTCGCGCGATTGGTCGGGTTTCCCTGTAAGGGGCAGACCTTCCTTTATTTCAAAGAGGATTCTGGCGCGAATCTTTCCCGCGCTGTCTGCATGTGTTTGAGCAGCTTCGGTTCGTGCCAGTGCTCAGTATATTTCCACTTTTTCTGTGTAAAAGCGATCTGCCTGTGGAAGGTTAGTGTCTCTTGCTTTCAGGTAAGGTGCTGCCTATGCAAGTGACTTATGTTATATATTTTTACTTTGCAGCTTGGTTTATGTCCTCCAGCATGGAAGCTGGTAGCGCTGCTAGAAGTCATCCAAAGGGATCTAGGTGAGCTGGGGTGAATATATAAAAGAGTGGTAACTTTTCCTTGGTGAGTGGCTTATATCAATGATTTTCTTTTTCAGCCTCTCATCGCAAGCCTCCCCTAAGACACAATCAGAGACGGTCAAGGCTGTGGAAATAGAGGATTTTTCAGCTATTCCATCCACGTCAGAGACGTCTTTTGACATGCTAATGAAGTGCATCCAACAAGCAGTTGCAAAAGGCATGGAAAATTCAGAGTCTAAGAAAAGGACAAGATACCAGGGAACCAGGTCTGTAGAATCAGACCGGGAATGTTCAGAGGAAGAAAGATCCAAAGAACAATCCTTTCTCTCTGAGGATGAAGAAGTAGAAATAGAAACGAACTTTGATGTGTCTATAATTGAGCCCTTAATTAAGGCAGTAAGAAACTCTCTTTCTTTGTCAGTAAAAAACCCCGAAATCATCTACGGCGGATAAATTATTTCCATCCATTAAGAAAAAGTCAGCGACTTTCCCATTACATTCTAACATGAAGGAAATCATGGATTCAGAATGGAAGAAAACTGACAAAAAGTTTACGCTAACTGGAAAATTTTTGAAAAAATATCCCTTCTTGGAGGAAGAAGCGAGAAATTGGGATTATCCTCCCAAGGCAGATGCAGCTGTTTCTCGTTTGGTCAGAAGAACTACCCTTCCAGTAGAGGATGCAGCAGGGTTTAAAGACCCTATGGATAAAAGAATGGAGTTTTCCTTAAGGAAAGCTTATGGAGCAGCTGGTGCTTCTTGTAGGCCAGCCATGGCCATGACGTCAGTCTCCAGAGTCATGAAGCTCTGGATCCAGAAAATGGAGGAGGCAATAAGTGTGAATGTAAAGCATCGTAAACTTGTGGAGATGTTAGCAGAGATGAAAATGGCAACCGATTTTTTCACAGAAGCGTCGGTGAATATGGTCCGACTGTCAGCAAGGTCCATGGCATTATCAGTATCAGCACGCAGAGCATTGTGGCTGAGGTCATGGATGGCAGATAATACGTCGAAGACAAATTTGTGCATGTTACTCTTCGAAGGAGAAATGCTGTTTGGGCAAAGATTAGACTCTATTATCAGTAAAGCTTCTGGTGGTAAGAGCACGTTTCTCCCTCAAGAATGCAGAAATAAAAAACCTAGATTCGAACCAATGTTCAATAGGGAAAAATCCTTTCGAGATTCAAAGTTTTATAGGCCCGGAAAGGAAACCCATAGATCAGCCGTCTGGAAAACTGGTAGACAGTCGGCAGGAACCCAGCGAAAAAACACTTTTCCTGCAGCCCAGTCCTCCCAACAATATGGAGACGCCGGCCCAGTTGGAGAAAGTAGGAGGGAGGTTAAGATTCTTCTCCGATGTCTGGGCCACAAGCATATCGGACTCCTGGGTTCTAAGGATTATACAGCAGGGTTACAAAATTCAGTTCCAGGAGTTACCAAAAAAAGACAAATTTCTTCCGTTTTTGAGTCCAGCCGAAGGGATGGAGGTAATGAGGAATTACATCTGTCAGTTGCAAGCAAAAGAGGCAATCGAGTCTATTCGAGACTGTTTTTAGTAAAAAAAAAGCCTCAGGGGACATGAGGCCTGTGCTAGACCTAAGAGTTCTGAACAAATTCGTCAAGAACCAAAAATTCAAAATGGAGTCTCTGACCTCAATCATTCAGGCAGTATTCCCCAGTGCTTGGCTGGTGAGCATCGATTTGAAGGACCTTTACCTGCATGTTCCAATTCATCCAGACTACAGAAAATTTCTGAGATTCACCATCGAAGGGGAACATTTTCAGTTCACAAGCCTTCCCTTTGGTCTTTCCCAGTCACCGGGAGTATTCACGAAGGTTCTTGTGGCTCTGGTAGCGGAAATCCGAAAAAGGGGTATTCAAATCTATCACTATCTGGACGATATTCTGATCGTGGCCGAGTCAAGACAGAAGTCAGCAGAGCAAACCCAGATAGTAATGCGGATACTCCAGGATCACGGATGGATAATCAATGTGGAAAAAAGCAATCTGTTTCCTATGCAAGAGATAGTATACCTGGGAGCCCTGTTCCGTACCAGTTTGAACGAAGTAAAGTTACCATAAGTAAGACAACAAAAAATAAAAGAAGCAATTCAACATCTAACCCAGCAGGTTCAGGTAACAGTGCGTTCAATTATGCAGGTTTTGGGACTGATGGCGGCAACAGTCTTCCTAGTCAAGTGGTCCAGGTGGCATATGAGATCTCTTCAGAGATTTCTATTAACCAGAGTAAGCATACCGCATCTCAGTATGAACAAGAAACTGATCCTCTCGAGGAAGGTGTTGCAGGATCTAGAATGGTGGTTCATCCAAGAAAATCTAGACAAGGGGTTTCCATTAGAACAGCCTCGACTTCTTGTGATAACAACAGATGCCTCAGCAACAGGTTGGGGGGCCCTCCTTCAGGGCTCGGTAGCCCAAGGTCAATGGGAAAGGGAAGGCGAGTCCTCAAACCTTCTAGAATTGAGAGCGGTGTTTATGGCCCTGATGAGTTTTTAAGACACCGTCAGGGGGCAGCAGGTTTTGATAAATAGCGCCAATACCACCACTGTCACGTACATCCGCAAGCAAGGAGGAACAAAGAGCAAAACTCCTTTCGAGGAAGTCAAAAAGATTTTCGAATGGTCAGAGCACAACCTGCAGTATCTGACAGCTGTTCATGTTCCGGGAAAGGACAATCTAGAGGCAGACTACCTCAGTCATCAAGAGATTCGGCCAGGGGAATGGAGTTTGGATCCCCAGATCTTCGGAGAATTAGTACTCAAGTGGGGGCAGCCAGTAGTAGACCTCATGGCAACCAACAACAACAGGAAGTGTCAAAACTTCTTCAGCCGTTTTCCAGGTCAGGGAGCAACGGCAATAGACGCCCTGCAGCAGGACTGGAGCAGGGGTCTCTTGTACGTTTTTCCACCTATTCCTCTAATATGGAGGGTTCTGCAGAAGATCAAAACTCAGGGAGCAGAAGCAATAGCAATCATACCAAATTGGCCAAGGAGGCCATGGTACCCTCTTCTTCTGGCAATGGCAACCGAGCCTCCCATAGAGCTAGACAAAATTCCCCACCTGCTGACCTAGGGTCCGATAGTCTGCCAAGACGTCAGCTAATTGAGACTAGCGGCCTGGAAGTTGAGAGGCAGAGATTAAGTCATGCAGGGTTTCAAGAGGACATGGTAGAATTTTTGCTGAAGTCGAGAAAAATGTCAACTTCAAATAAATACCATAAGACATGGAGACTCTTTTCAGAGTATGCCATCAAAAAGAATTTCTTGCCACTCCAAGCCTCTTCAAAGAATATGGTAGAGTTCCTGTTCCTTGGTTTTAAAAAACAGTTAAGCATAAATACCCTCAGGGCCCAAGTGTCTGCGTTGTCAGCAATATCAGGAACAAATTGGGCGGCAGATTCCCATCCAAAGATTTTTTCTGCGAGGAGTAGAGTTAGACCAAGAACTTTCCCAAGCCCCTCCATGGAATCTACCATTAGTCTTATATCTGTTGTATTCAATTAATCAACTGGACTTGAAATGTAGTTCTTGAAGACTTTCGCTAGTCATCCGACTGGCTTTCTCAATTCAGAATACTTTGTACAAGAATCTGTGGCAATTATGTACCCTGGAAAATCCCAATTACATATCACAGCCAGGGTGTTAAGGGTGTGATTGGATAGTGGCTAAGAGGTGTTATAGGAACCCCAGAGTAGGTGTTAAAACAGCATTGTACATGGCAACAGTTGGTGTCGAACCCCCCCACCTCTATTTAGGCTTGGTTTATTTATTTTCACATAAATGGCCTCCTTAACACCTCTCTTGAACCAGTCACGTTCCTTCGCCAGTATATTAACATTACAATCTTCAAAGGTATGTCCTTTATCCTTAAGATGCAGATACACGGCTGAGTCCTGACCCGAGGAATTGGCTCTTCTGTGCTGGGCCATACGTTGATGCAGTTGCTGTTTGGTCTCCCCCACATACAAATCAGAGCATTCTTCACTGCACTGCACTGCATTATTGATTCGCTTTTCTTGTGTTTAGGTATTGGGTCTTTCGGATGACCAATTGCTGCCTCATGGTGTTGTTCGTTTTAAAGCAGACAGGATACGATGTTTTTTTGAAAATTCTTCTTAATTTCTCCACTGCACATAGATATGACCATGTTCTTCCTCCTGTCTTGCTTTTCCCCTTCACTGTTGATATTGTGTCTTTTCTTTCCTTCTACTCTTTTGACAAAGGCCCAGTCTGGATATCCACAAGTTTTAAGGGCCTTGTATGTTACAGCAGCATCAGCTCTGTAACATACAAGGTGGCAAAATATCTAGCTAACATCTTAGGACCTTTGGTGGGAAGTTCTAAGCATCACATCCAGAACTCTCAGGATTTCACCAACAAGATTGAAAATATAGTACTTGTGTGCAGAAGAACTATGGTGTCCTATGATGTGACATCTCTCTTCACTTGTATACCCACCAAGAGGCTGTTGACATGGTGAGAAAACGGCTGGGCCAAGACAGCACTCTTACTACAGAACTGATCTCAACCCAGAACAGGTTGTGTTCCTTGTTGGACTGGTGCCACTGGTTCAGAATTGTTGATGACACCTGGGTTAAAATCCACCAAAGGAAGTACAAGCTTTCACAGAACACATAATGCGGTAGACCAAAACATAAATTCACAAGGGAAGAGGTACAAAACAACAAACTGGCTTTCTTGGACTGCTTGGTAGAAGTTAAGGAAAATGGTAAACTGAGTAGAGGTTTACAGAAAACCAACACACACAGATCAGTATTTGATGTTTGACTCCCCACCCCTTTAGATCACAAGCTGGGTGTCATCAGAACCCTGCAACACAGAGCCGAGAACATCCCCACTAGCACAGAGGCGGAGGCTAAAGAAATTAAACATCTCAGAGGAGCCTTAAAAGGGGGTTCGACACCCACCTGTCTGCATGTACAATGCTGTTTTAACACCTTACTCTGGGCGTTCCTATAACACCTCTTAGCCACTATCCAATCACCACCCTTAACGCCTGGCTGTGATATGCTAATTGGGATTTTCCAGGGTACATATTGCGACAGATTCTTGTACAAGTCATTCTGAATTGAGAAACCCAGTCGGATGACTAGCGAAACGTCTTCAAAACTACATTTCAAGTCCAGTTGATCTATTGAATACAACAGATATACCATGACCTGGATGAATGAGAACCTTCACAAGCATACCATTAGTCTTGCAAGTCTTGCAGAGTCACCCTTTGACCAATAGAGAAATATCTCCTTATGGCTGCTAACCCTTAAGGTATTCTTCTTAACAGCAATAACATCAAAAAGCCCCACTTACAATTCTATGGGGATAAAGTTAAATTAAAACCATCTTTCCAGTTCCCTAAAGTCATATCAGAGTTCCACCTAGACTTGGAGAGTCTCCTACCTTCATTCTTTCCGAATCCAAGGTCTGATGAAGAGAGAAATGGCACTGCCTAACTTAGTGCGAGTCTTGAAAGTATACATAGAAAAACAAAGACTTTCAGAAAGACTGACCACCTATTCGTGGTACCAGGGGGCTATCGAAAAGGTTACGCTCCTAGTAAAAAAACCATAACTGGATGGATAGTGTCGTGCATTTCAAAATCCTTATCAACCAGAGGCATAAAGATCCCGGAGGGGTTAAAGCGCACTCTACCAGAGCGATAGCATTTCCTGGGCAGCCAAGGCAAGGGCGCCTAAAGAATTAATTTGCAAAACGCAAATTGGTCTCGATGAGGACGTTTGTCCGTCTTTATAAATTGGACGGGGTGGCAGAGGAGGAGATAAAATTCGGACGAAAGTCCTTCAACTGTATTATTAGGGTCTGAATAAGTTGGGTGTGTTTTGCATTTTCGTTGCCCGCCCTTATTGTATCTTTGGTATATCCATTTTGGGCCTCTGCTGCCATGGTGACCTGGGGAAACATGAAATCAATATAACTCACCGGATTTCTGTTTCCCAGTCACGTTCATGGCAGCATTCACCAAAATGCCCTTCCCTCTTGATGAGATTTGTATAGAACAGCATGTAAGCTTGAAAAGAAGACAGGTATGTTGGGGAGGGTACCTTTATACCTTAATCTTTTTAACTTCCTGTTCAGGGAACTTTGGGGGTTAAACCCATTTTGGTAACTGCTGCCATTAACGTGACAGGGAAACAGAAATCTCGGTGAGTATGATTTGATTTCCTGTTTGCTAACCCTAAAATGTATCGTTCGTAACCTCGAAAGTATTGTTCTTTTGTGGTAATCCTCGAAGGTATCGTTTGATTTCAGTAACTGAATTTATGGTTCTATTTTTGCTGACCCTTGAAGAGATCAGTTGGTAACCCTCGAATGTAGCTTTTGCAAAACCCAACAATTGCCCGCTGTATTTTAAGAAGTGTTTTAGGTTTTGGTGATTGCTGTTTCCCCAGACTTTCCCAGGTGCCCCGCCATTTTCAGTAAGTTACCATTGTTAGTCTCCTGTTCATCCGGCCTTTTACACTACCCCCATTGCTTTATGGTCCGAATTCAACTTTAGAACTTTTACTGAAGTTCAAAAACAACCGACTTTATGAAGTTCGGCCATCTTACCCCGTATGTGAAGAATAAAAAACAGTTGGGGTGTCTCACTGTAAAAAAAAAAAAAGTGTCTTTATTTGCAAGTAAGATGTCCTTTTAATAAGAAGTGTTTTAGGTTTAAGGCAGGGGAAAATCACACATCACTTTATGATTTGCCATACATAATCTGAATATATCACAATGACATACCAATGCTAATATTCCAATATTCATTCTTTGTCACAGTTTTGGTTACCAGACACATTTGGATATTCTGCACAGTTGCCCCAGCTAATGAATGGCTGTGGAATCCATCGTTTCCTGACACAGAAGCTTAGCTGGAGCCTTGTAAATACTTTTCCAGTAAGTGCGCTTATAGTTTGTACAGAATGTTGTAAAATGATTTTATTTCAGAACTGTTTATAGAATTATGTTGAATGCCTTGATTTTATTTATTGCACTTGGTTTACCAAAGACACTTTTCATGGACAATACCCATTCACAATATAACCTATTATTTAATTGATAACTTGAAAGTATCATGTTATGGACATAATCTTTGTTTAAGCGTAAGAAAAAATATTATGGTCCTCTATTTATTTCAATTATACATTTTGTAGTTTCATGTTTTTGTTGCATTATACCTTGTCCTCTCTATGGATAAATGAACACTGATGTTTATAAAAGGATCATTTCTATATCGTAAGTTATCAACAGAACTTTTATAAGCTAAAGGCTTCTGCCACGTGCCTTCTTTCTTAGAAGCTGACATTTTTGCTTTACATACTTTCCAAAAACATGGATGTGCTATGGGATCTCCAGTTTCACCTATTGTGGCCAACCTTTACATGGAGGAGGTAGAAACACAGGCGCTTAATACCTTTAAGGGCATAGCACCCAGCCACTGGTTCAGATATGTTGATGACACCTGGGTTAAAATCCACCAGAAGGAAGTACAAGCTTTCACAGAACACATTAATGCGGTAGACCAAAACATTAAATTCACAAGGGAAGAGGTACAAAACAACAAACTGGCTTTCTTGGACTGCTTGGTAGAAGTTAAGGAAAATGGTAAACTGGAAGTAGAGGTTTACAGAAAACCAACACACACAGATCAGTATTTGATGTTTGACTCCCACCACCCTTTAGATCACAAGCTGGGTGTCATCAGAACCCTGCAACACAGAGCCGAGAACATCCCCACTAGCACAGAGGCGGAGGCTAAAGAAATTAAACATCTCAGAGGAGCCCTTAAAAGGGGGTTCGACACCAACTGTCTGCCATGTACAATGCTGTTTTAACACCTTACTCTGGGCGTTCCTATAACACCTCTTAGCCACTATCCAATCACACCCTTAACGCCTGGCTGTGATATGCTAATTGGGATTTTCCAGGGTACATAATTGCGACAGATTCTTGTACAAGTCATTCTGAATTGAGAAAGCCAGTCGGATGACTAGCGAAACGTCTTCAAGAACTACATTTCAAGTCCAGTTGATCTAATTGAATACAACAGATATACCATGACCTGGATGAATGAGAACCTTCACAAGCATACCATTAGTCTTGCAAGTCTTGACAGAGTCACCCTTTGAACCAATAGAGAAGATCTCCTTATGGCTGCTAACCCTTAAGGTAGTCTTCTTAACAGCAATAACATCAAAAAGCCCCACTTACAATTCTATGGGGATAAAGTTAAATTAAAACCATCTTTCCAGTTCTTACCTAAAGTCATATCAGAGTTCCACCTAGACTTGGAGATCGTCCTACCTTCATTCTTTCCGAATCCAAGGTCTGATGAAGAAGAGAAATGGCACTGCCTAGACTTAGTGCGAGTCTTGAAAGTATACATAGAAAGAACAAAGACTTTCAGAAAGACTGACCACCTATTCGTGGTACCAGGGGGCTATCGAAAAGGTTACGCTCCTAGTAAAAAAACCATAACTGGATGGATAGTGTCGTGCATTTCAAAATCCTATCAAACCAGAGGCATAAAGATCCCGGAGGGGTTAAAAGCGCACTCTACCAGAGCGATAGCATGTTCCTGGGCAGCCAAGGCAAGGGCGCCTAAAGAATTAATTTGCAAAACGGCAAAGTGGTCTCGATGAGGACGTTTGTCCGTCTTTATAAATTGGACGGGGTGGCAGAGGAGGAGATAAAATTCGGACGTAAAGTCCTTCAGACTGTATTATTAGGGTCTGAATAAAGATTGGTGTGTTTAAGCATATATTTCGTTGCCCGCCCATTATTGTATCTTTGGTATATCCCATTTTGGGGACTCTGCTGCCATGGTGACCTGGGGAAAACATGAAATCAAATCATACTCACCGAGATTTCTGTTTCCCAGTCACGTTCATGGCAGCATTCACCAAAATGCCCTTCCCCTTCTTGATGAGATTTGTATAGAACAGCATGTAAGCTTGAAAAGAAGACGAGGTATGTGTTGGGGGAGGGTACCTTTATACCTTAATCTTTTTAACTTCCTGTTCAGGGAACTTTGGGGGTTAAACCCATTTTGGTAACTGCTGCCATTAACGTGACAGGGAAACAGAAATCTCGGTGAGTATGATTTGATTTCCTGTTTGCTAACCCTAAAATGTATCGTTCGCTAACCCTCGAAAGTATTGTTCTTTTGTGGTAATCCTCGAAGGTATCGTTTGATTTCAGTAACTGAATTTATGGTTCTATTTTTGCTGACCCTTGAAAGTATCAGTTGGTAACCCTCGAATGTAGCTTTTGCAAAACCCAACAATTGCCCGCATGTATTTTAAGAAGTGTTTTAAAAGGTTTTGGTGATAGTGACATGTTCCCCAGACTTTCCCAGGTGCCACAGCCATTTTCAGTAAGTTACCATTGTTAGTCTACCTGTAAATCATCCGGACTTTTCAAACTACCCCATTGACTTTAATGGGTCCGAATTCGAACTTTAGAACTTTTACTGAAGTTCAAAAACAGACCGAACTTTATGAAGTTCGGCCATCTCTACCCCGTATGTGAAGAATAAAAAACAGTTGGGGTGTCTCACTGTAAAAAAAAAAAAAGTGTCTTTAATTTGCAAGTAAGATGTCCTTTTAATAAGAAGTGTTTTAGGTTTAAGGCAGGGGAAAATCACACATCACTTTATGATTTGCCATACATAATCTGAATATATACACAATGACATATACAATGCTAATATTCCAATATTCATTCTTTGTCACAGTTTTGGTTACCAGACACATTTGGATATTCTGCACAGTTGCCCCAGCTAATGAATGGCTGTGGAATCCATCGTTTCCTGACACAGAAGCTTAGCTGGAGCCTTGTAAATACTTTTCCAGTAAGTGCGCTTAATAGTTGTACAGAATGTTGTAAAATGTATTTTATTTCAGAACTGTTTATAGAATTATGTTGAATGCCTTGATTTTATTTATTGCACTTGGTTTACCAAAGACACTTTTCATGGACAATACCCATTCACAATATAACCTATTATTTAATTGATAACTTGAAAGTATCATGTTATAGGACATAATCTTTGTTTAAGCGTAAGAAAAAATATTAATGGTCCTCTAATTTATTTCAATTATACATTTTGTAGTTTCATTGTGTTGTTGCATTATACCTTGTCCTTCTCTATGGATAAATGAACACTGATGTTTATAAAAGGATCATTTCTATATCGTAAGTTATCCTAACAGAACTTTTATAAGCTAAAGGCTTCTGCCACGTGCCTTCTTTCTTAGAAGCTGACATTTTTGCTTTACATACTTTCCTAGGAAAAGGTGGTGTGCCGTGTTAGCCAGTTAAAATGTTTACAGGTAACCCTTTTGAAATAAAATATAACAAGTGGTATAAAGGTGATACCTTTATTGGCTAACTCAGATAATCATAGCAAGCTTTTGTCCCTTGCAAACCCCTTTAATATGACTTTGTTAACAGCTTGCACACCGATATTTCTTTTTTCTGGTTATTTGATCTATGAGCTAAATGTTGTGTATATATATCGGAGAGCACCACAGCTTCATTGTAATCAGCTTGATAAAGGACCTAGAATGTTCTGAAAGCTTGCTATGATTATCTTAATTAGCCAATAAAGGTACCACCTTTATACCACTTTTGTTATTTTTTTTTTATTTCAAAAGGGTTAACCTGTATATCAATCAGCACCCAATACTATTTTTGTTAATATGGTTGTTTTTAATCTGGATTTGCAGAATGTAAAATGTTGACATGTGTATTCCTTTAGCATCATACTTTTTACTGGGAGGGCATAGATGGCTCCAAAGTCCTGACACATTTCCCTCCAGGAGACTCGTATGGAATGATGGGAACAGTAGAAGAGGTGAGCTGTTTTATCTGGTTGTCTTTTTTCTTTTTTGCTTGGTGTCTGTTTTATGCCTGTTTCTAAAAGTTGATATTTGAAAAAATCCTAATAGCTGGGCAGAGCGTTAATACTGTATTTCTATGGGTCAGATTCTTCTACAGAATATTATCCCAACCATCTGTAGGTGTCCCAGTTCCACCACAGTTGAGCTCTATTAAAGTGTAAATGCAATGCAAGTGAGTTGCCTAAAGAAAATGCAGCAACCCACATCAATGCCTTAATCTGTTGTACATTCCTGCTGTAGTAATAAATCCTATGTACTCTTACTTGCTGAATGCAAAATAATAGAATAGAAGAAAATAGAATAAAAATAGTTTTTACTAATATGAACACTGGCCACATCAGAGCCACATGTAAAATGGCTGTGTGCACCCTTTGAATGAATGTATATTCCTTTTTCTCTTAGCATTTACCCAAAATAGTTCTACAATAGCACATTGAGCACATCTATCTAATACACACACGTCAGGGAAAATCTGTGAAGTATAACTTTAAACACTGTGTTATTACCAAATAATGCAATAACACAAAGTAAAATTTTTTTACATATAGTACATACAGTGAAGATTTCATATATCTAACTTGTTATACTTGCTTTGTAATGATTTGCAGGTGCTTAAAACATTGAAGAATAACAGAGATAAGGGACGTGTTAATGATAGTATTTTTCTTTATGGATTTGGAGATGGTGGGGGAGGACCAACAGAAAATATGCTGGGGAGATTGAAAAGGATGGAAGACATAGATGGGCTGCCTAGGTCTGTGTATAATATTTGCTTGTATTTGTGCAAAAAAGGAAAATAGGTGTTTCAATACTTACCGTATATACTCGAGTATAAACCGTGGTTTTCAGGCTTTAAAAAAAGCCTGAAAATCTACCTCGGTTTATACTCGAGTCAGCCTATCTCCTACCTTGCCCCCGGCCGGCGATCTGCATCCTCGCTCCACAGCTTCTGCGCATCCGGATGTGTCACTATCCGGCGCCGCAAAGTGAGAGCGCAGGGTAGTGACATCATCCGGATGCGCAGAGGCTGTGGAGGAGGATGCGGATCGCGCGGCCGGCAGACAAGGTAGGAGAAACTTTTAATTTCACAGGAATTGGCAAATACTTTCAAATAAGAGTAAAACCTTCTTTATTTGTGCATACTGTATGCACAAATAAGAGGATTTACCCCTATTTGTAAGTATTTGCCACTTAAGATGTTTGAAAACTACAACTCCACATGCTTTATTGGTGGGAGTTGTAGTTTTCAAACATCTTAAGTGGCAAATACTTGCAAATAGGGGTAAATCCTCCTATATTTGTGCATACAGTATGCACAATTAAAGAAGGTTTTACTCTTATTTCTAAGTATTTGCAACCTAAGATGTTTGAAAACTACAACTCCCAGCAATAAAGCATGCTGGGAGTTGTAGTTTCCAAACATCTTTAGTGGCAAATACTACCCCCTCGGTTTATACTCAGGTCAATGGGGTTTCCTTCTTTTTTTTTACCTAAAACTAGGTACCTCGGTTTATACTCGGGACGGTTTGTACTCGAGTATATACGGTAAATTAATATCATCAAAATACATAATTTATACAAATAAATCTGTTAGATCATGAAAAATGTCTTAATACTGTATATTAAAATTTATCAAGTAAAAAATATTAGAAGTGTGGATCTGTACAGATCCTGCCACAATAGCTTGAGGAATCACTAGCAACCCCTCAAGTAATGCTAGGGGTCCCCAGACCACTGAATGGCAAACTGTTTTATGGGAAACCCCTTTAACATAATTCTTCAGTGGTGTTTAGATTGATATACATACAAATAAGAAAATATAAATAAAATCTATTATCCTAAAAAGCATGTTCCATTAAAGCTGAAGCAGCCACCAGCGTGACAGAAACAGGCACACAAGTGTGCGTGTTAATGCTTGCAATAGCGCACAGGTTACCGCTGTGTTGTGTGCTGCAATTGCAATTTTTTGCACATGCACTCTGATTAGCGAATCAAATGCGCAACCCGCAGCAACGCATGCCAGCACACTAGGGTGGCCACATCAATTGGCCACAGTAGTGTCTACTTTTAAAATCGCAATCGAACCGTTTGTGAAGATATTGTAAATTGTACAAAGAAATATATGTTGTAATTCCACATCTAAGGCTATATTAACACATTATTTTTACAGGGTCCAGTTGTCTACACCAGCTAGGTTCTTTACCAAAATGGAAAACGATACATCTCAGCTCTGTACCTGGGTAGGAGAACTGTTTCTTGAATTACACAATGGAACTTATACTTCTCAAGCAGAGGTAAAGTAATGTTTGTCCATACCTGGTTGTATTTATTAAACAAAATCATGCAATAACTGACCCTTTCTAAAATATGTTAGCTATTTTCAATAATACCTTTCAATAACCTCCCAGAAGAGTAAGTTTGATCCTATGCCCTTTCAGTGCTTCATGGCTGAAACTCACATTTTACCTCATTGGTACTGTATGCAATGGATTGAGATCCTGCACACCTAAACCAAAGAAATGCAAAAATAGAAAATTGCTGGGTGCTCCAACACTGTAGCCAACAGTAAATATATCCAAAATGATAAATATAGCTGGGCACACCAGTCTTAGGTGAATATACTTTTTTTAAGTATACATACTTTTCCTCGGAGTATGCATCATGCAAGGCAAAGTGGGCAAAAGGGTTACACATCAGAACAGCAGGACCATTGAGTTAGAGTAGGCTCACTGCAGTGGGCCACCATTGTTAAGTAGCCAGACAGGCTTGACTCCTCTGGACATACCTCACACCACATTGGCTTCTCCCCCCCACAGTTTGCATCATATAGAGAAAAGTGGGTGAAAGTTTGACACTTCACAGCAGCAGAACCATTGAGTTAGACTTGGCTCACTGTAGCTTGCCCCCATTGTTGAGGAGCCAGGCAGGCTTGGCTCCTGTGGACATACTCCACTCCAAATTGGCTACTTTCCCTCGTAAGTATGTATTGTGAAAGGGAAAGTGGGCAGAAGGGTAATACAACACAATCACAAGACGCCTTTCGAGCTGTCTTTTATACACAGGGGGTTGGCTCTGCTAAAAATAGCCATCATTGGTGAATTTGGGACATGTGGATGTATTTTTTCCCCAAACTCTTTAAAGTTTGAAAATTCTCGAAAGTTCTAAAAGTTTGAAATCTGAAAAGTTTGAAATTGTAAAATCTGATTCAAACTCGAGTTCTAGTCCATCTTTAGTGCTTACTGCATTGTGGGTACCTGGAAGGTAAGAGGAGCACCAAGGTTAGTATTACTTCATCTCTCACAGCAGAATACAACAGTTTGGCATGGTACACCTGGAATAGTTTTGACTTTCCTGATTGACAGACTACCAATTAATAAACTGTTGATATTTTGGTGGGACTGATCATGCATTTTATTGAAGACAACAATATTAGCTTAAAACATCTTATTGAATTTTTACCAATCATAAAAAAATTGGATGAAAATTTATGGTTGATTTGGCCTGATGATCGAAATATTGCACCAGCTGGATGATCAGGGTTAACTATTTTCCTGTATGTTACAGGAGAAAGAATTCAATGTCAGACACTTGTAGGAAACATTTACCCAAAGTTATCATATAATGGAGGCCTATGGTCACAGCCTTTGTGCTGTTTAGATCCCATTCACCTCATTTACAGCTTCCATTATATGAATTATTATATGTATTTTTTTCTTATAGGAGTTTGTTGGTAATTTAAAGGAAAGCCCTCATGAAGCTGTAAACAAGGAACTTTGCAATTTCTCCATTATTATAAAGAAAAAGTTGGATAAACGGAGATTTCTACAGAAGATTGTATCTGCCCAGTTATAACCAACCTAGCATCTCAGTAACAATCCTAGCAGCCTGCAATGTTGTAAATATGTACACTGTAGAGGTGTCCATCAGCTGGATTGTTTGTGGAGGGGTAAGGATGCTGTGCCCAGAGAGTGATTGGGACAATTGTCTAAAAATAATCCGATAACACCAGGACAGGAAATAGTTTGCAAAACCGGTTAAAAATAACCAACCTGCACTCCACAAGCCTTGATAGCTGGGCATTGCACGGAATGTTTGACTCCTGTATCCTTGGCTTTATTTCAGTCTGTCTATGCTGCACCCTTCTCTACATCAGTGTTGTTGCTTGTAACCTAATCCTTTTTTTTAGCTGAACAGCATCTAATTAGGAATAAAAAAGCCAATGCAATGAAATACTTATGAACTCTAGTAACCACTGTTATTCATCTCTTTATGCTGTATGTTATACTAAAACAGGCTTCCCCTTGCTAACACTTCATTTCTTTTACTTTCCAGATTAAGAAAGGAAACAGGCAATGTGAGCAACTTTTACATGATATTGAGGTCTTGAGTGCATTTGCCATGGCTCTAGATAACACTTTTCTGTATCCTAGTGCAAAGATGCAACATCTCTGGAGGTGCTTATTTAGTCAATATTTAAGGATATATGTTCTAGAGAGACACAATAAATCAGTGCATCCTAAAATGGAAATCTCCAATGAATATATGGATATGTTATTTTAAGAAAGTTTTTAAATGGATGTGTTTTGAGAACACATGTTTAAAAACTCCTAATCCTCTTTTAAAGTTTACTAGAAAATAAATTGTCCTCTCTGCAGTTCTACTGGTTAGAGGCAGCGTAATACAAATTAAATTTTAACTGACTGCATATCCTGCCAATGCTAACATTATATCGTGTTGTAATTCAGATTCATATCTGCTGTTTTAGTATATTTTTATTTGGTTATAGTGATGCTTCTTTCAGTGTTTTCTACTTTTTTGTTGTTGTTGTTTTGTAGACTGCTGTTATTAAACCAGTTTCATGATGTGCTACCTGGAAGTTGTATTCAGCAGGTGGTGGATGATGCATTGAAGTACTATCATGGTCAGCTTTTCACTTGATTTAGTTCTAATCTATAAAACCCTATACTATATTAGGGATCATTAAATTATCTTCATTTTAATGATGGGTACATTTTGCTGTTGGAGACAGGGAACTTTTGGATATAACAGTAGGAAAGAATCCGTTAGGGATGTCTAATGTCTAGTATACATGTTAGATAAGCGTCGGCCAACAAATAACTTTAATTGACAATGCAGCATGTTAACACACTTCCCCTACATCAATAAAAATTAAGCCTGTCAGACCAGTGAATAATGACCATAGCACTCTTGTACCTCTGTATCTAGTCTAAATCTTACATCTGAGCTAAGAAATATAATCATGCAGACGTGTAATAATAAAACAACCAATGTACCAAGGAAGAGATGGTCTAAAAAAAGTCAGTGGTGGTGTGAAATGTTTCCTTTCCTAGAGGTTGCAGACACCATATCATGGAAACATATACAGAGGATATATTTAAAAATGTCCAGAACACCCCCTGGTCTTCCTAAACAGCCCCATATACGCTCTACCGGCCGGGGGCACTGAATTGCATAAACAGCAATATAAGATATAGAATAAGGCTCAAAAAATCACCAACTATACAGATATACCTGAAGAGACCCCCATTGTGGTACAACTATAACTTCCCTCACCTACACTCTCTTAATATTAACTACTAACTAGAACAAATTGGAGTCACTAATTTTTCCCATATCACCAAAAATAATCAACTGATATTACTCTATACTAGAAAATGGTCTTGTCGCATACCCTCACTCATAACCTTTTTAGAGTTCAAGCAGAGATTCAAAGTCCGAGACGAATTTCTATTTAAATATCTACAACTTAGATATTGTTTGATATCTGAATTCCAAGGCTGCAGTATCCTGGTCTCCCGCAACCCTATTGTTAATATACTTATGCAAGATGAAACAAGACACATAATTTCCAACCTCTATGCACACCTGCTAAATGCACAATTAGCAGATGATAACATATACTATATATATATACTAGAAAATGTCTTGTCTTGTCTTGTCGCATACCCTCACTCATAACCCAAGACTGGGAAGAATTGGCAGAGACTCATACCCAGGGCATCACCATCGGCCCCAAACAGGCTCATGCAATTTTATATCCTTCACCAGTCCTATATAACACCTCTCAGAAGATCTCTAATGAGCTCCAGATTTAACTCAGAATGTCCTAAATGTAAGCAAGATAACAAAGACTTTTGGCACATGATTTGGGCATGCCCCAGAGTACAAAGATTCTGGGGCAAAGTCTTACACTACCTCTCAGGTATACTCCCCTTTCCAATCCCCTCAGAACCCAAACTATGCCTACTGGAAATACCTATTTTACGAGTTATAATGCTCCAATGTATGGCACCCACACTCCCTAAACTCAGCACATGGAATACTTTAATCAGCAATACACTTCCCATGATCAAACTGATATATAAAAGCCGAGGCTGTTTCAACAAATTTAATAATGGTATGATCATATCTAGATGCCTTTGACTCCCCCTTTTGTCCTCCAACATGAATGCGACAAAACAGCTTGTAAATATAGGAGTCTGATAAAGATGATACTTGCAATATGCCACATGAACCCCTCCTACTTACCCTCTCTCCACGCTCCAACCAACTTGCTTCCATAAACAATTCAAAATATATACGAGGTATGCCGTTTCACTACCTAATCCAAGTTACCCCTTCCCCTAGTATCACCCGATCATTAAGTAGATTTGTATCTGCATTAAACATGGGTTTTTTCGACAAACCACAATGTACACGACACCAAGAAACTGAACAAATTTATTACACTGATACTCCTGTATGAATATTCAGTGCAATAAACACGACTATGTACAATGTATTTATGTAAAACTGAAACCTATGTGTGTTAACTAATAAACGCGTTTAAAAAAAAAAAATGTCCGGAAAATAAATTAAGGTTTAGAATAATTTGTAAACTATAATTATTTTGTATATTGCTGATCTCGTGTACTGCAGTTTGCCTTTCAGTACATTTCTATTCTAGATAACATATAAGGTAAATATGCAGCAAAATAATTTTGAACTAATACTTTAAATATATTATTAGAAACAGTTACAAAACTCAATGGCATATTTAGTATGATACGTTATATTTGTGACTAAAGCACTTTGTTCTTATAACATTAAACTTTTGTTTTGAAGAAATTAGAACTGATGGAATAAAACTTCTTAATGAATCTCTTCATTCATTGTTCAAAACAACCCCTGCTGAACAATCTACGCCAAACCAGGAACAGACGATTATAAACACTTTACCTTGGGAGCGCAAAGAAATTGTCTCCAACTCTAAAGGGGAAGTTCTAGGTATAAATGGACTGTGTTTTATGAATAATGTTATTGTTCATCTGTTTCTGTTGTCTTCTTCAGAGATTATAATCTTGCATTTCTTACAATGTTACAAAGAAAATTCATACTAGAGCCATATTTTAAAAAGTATGTTTTCTTTTTTTTTGCTCTCAACATTAAGAATGTTGTGTTTCAGAATATTTAAAGAGCAACTCCAGCCCCAAAACAACTTAATCTATTTTGAAAAATTGTTCCCCAAAAACCATTTTCGTTATAAACTTACCTTTCTCCGATGCTTCCATGTTGAGTTATAGCTGATTACAAAACGGTCTCTTGCCATTTGTCCCCCCTCCTCTGCTCCTGTTGAGCAGATCGGTAATGTCTGTCAGCCATTGGCCATGACATCTGTCGTGGCCATGGCTGAGTAATTACCCAGAAGAGAAGGAATATATAAATAAACATCCTTCAAAATACTCCCTTTCGTGTCATGTCATTGAGGGATATTTTTACAAAATCATTTTTCCAAGTTTTAGACACGGGTGGTAATGTAATGTGGGGTGTTTTTTGTGCTTACACTTTCAACATCATGTATAAAACATTTGGATGCAAAATCTGTTTTATCTTTTGAAATTTGTTTACACCTTTTTTGTCATTTTGTTAGGTCTTGTGACAGTACCAAGTATGGGTTATGCATCTGTTACTGAATACATGAGCCCTGCTACTCCTGTTACAGTACAACGTCAGGTATGAAAAAAATATAGTGCTAAGTAAATAGTTTATACAGATATGTATAATCATTATGGGAAAAATAGGAAACCAAGAATTTTCTAAATGACAACATGTATGTTTATTGCACAATAATTAGATTCATTAATTAAGTTCTAATAAAATTTTAGGGTTTACAACTAAACAATCATGCAGAATATTAGTACTTTTAATACTACTATTAAAGGGCATATCCACCCCAAAACTAAAATTTAACCATACATCTCTGCTCCTTATGGTTCTCCTGCAGTGTTTGTTCAAAGTTCAGAAAAGTGAAGAACAGGAGCAATCTGTGTGTCATCCGGTCCTTGTTATTTTTATGTCCTCCTGGAGGACTCTGGCATGCGCAGTGGAGCTTCCCTCCCTCCAGGTCCCTCTCCTCTGATCTTTTCTGTAGTGTATTTGGGATTTTCTGGGGGTCTCATTTATAACAGAAAATGTGTAGTTTTAGATGTTTTATTGATAAAAATATTGTGGAATATCATCTGGTCTAATGCTTTTAGCAATTTGGATTAATGCATGGATTCCTCTGAAAGAGCTCTAAAGCTGAGTGATGGGCTGGGGAACTGACATCACTCAGCGTCTCACTCCCCTGTAAACATAAAGCATAATATTTTATTGTATCACTCTCTAAGTGAATGTAATGTTCAGAAATATACCTAGATTTTCCTCTTTGTAAAAGTGATCTTGATAATGGCTTTACCTCTCTTGTGCCTCAATAGGATGATAACTCTGTAACAATGGAAAATGGGATCCTTCGTGTAAATATTGATTCAGTGGGACG
Source organism: Hymenochirus boettgeri (assembly GCA_019447015.1). Classification (NCBI taxonomy): domain Eukaryota; kingdom Metazoa; phylum Chordata; class Amphibia; order Anura; family Pipidae; genus Hymenochirus; species Hymenochirus boettgeri. Next base: position 177,464,775 of record CM033471.1, read on the forward strand.
TTTGACATCATTAAATCTTCTCACTTCTAACAGGTATTGTCTATTTGAAACAAATCAGTGTTATTAAAAATAATCAAACATAATGATTTATGTTAATATTTACAGCTCTTGGGGGCAATTACTAAGGCAAATTATATCTGTACAGTATATGTACATACTTTAGGGAACTACAGTAAACACCCAGGTATATCACCCCAAACCTGCAATATTTGTAAGCAATGTAAGTCTAACTTACATCTGTCAGTCATGGATGTAACAGTTGACATCACAGCCAATGACTGAAAACCATTTCCCTAGCTGCCTCCCTAGAGCACATAAAATCTCGGAGAGCTTGAAGCTGAGGCTGAAACCTTAGAGAGGCAGAGGGAAGGTAGAAAGCATCAATTAACAACTCTACATCTATCTTTCCAACTATTGTAGGTTGGGTTTGATTTACCTATATAGTAACATAGTAATTTAGGTTGAGTAAAGACATACGTCCATCTAGTCCAAACTTTACACCCTTTAACCCTACCTAAGAATTGATCCAGCATATATACTTTGATGATTAAACATGCCCTTTAAACACTGCACAAAAAAACATTCACCATGAATTTACTATTGCATCAAACCGTGCAAGAAAGAGAAGACTGAAGCCCAGTAAGACTAAACATTAAAATTGCTTTACTGTCTTTTAATGATCTCTGTAATCAACAATGCATTCTGATTTCCACTTGTCAGCTCTAGAAAGACTATTGAATGCACAGCTTACAAAAAAAAAGGACAGTGGTCTATGGGACTAAAGAAAGTGGAATACAATATCCAATTTGTATTTTGGTGGGTTATTTTACCTTAAAAACTAACAATAGTGATCAATGTGGGTAAGATGTATAGAAAGTAGTGTACACATTACTATGTATGCTTGTGAAGGTTCTCATTCATCCAGGTCATGGTATATCTGTTGTATCAATTAGATCAACTGGACTTGAAATGTAGTTCTTGAAGACGTTTCGCTAGTCATCCGACTGGCTTTCTCAATTCAGAATTGAGAAAGCCAGTCGGATGACTAGCGAAACGTCTTCAGAAAACTACATTTCAATTCCAGTTGATCTAATTGAATACAACAGACATTACTATGTAGTTTAAAGGTATTAGAAGCCATAAAGGAGTTTAGCTTCAATCACATCATGGTACCTAGTTTCACTTCTCTATCCTTATATTACAAAATATTGGGTATGTTATATATGTTCTAACTTCTAAAATACATTGTTGTTTGGTTTATTTATGCAGTTTCTTTACCTTTGTTGCATACATGTGCCCTCTGGTGTTCAGGTTTCTTATGACATGGTTATGCAGTGTTTGTATGCTTGATTTTTTTTTCATGCAGTTATACAGTGTATAATTTACCCCTACTGCAAATTAAAATATTTGAAGTCACAGATGAGATCCATCAACTTAAAAAAAAAGCCACAGGCCTTTAGGAAGGTCAAGAAAATACAAGGCTGTAGATTATGAGGATATATATATATATATATAGGATATACAGTTGCTCTCCACTCATACAATTGTTTATGATATTCCTTTTTTTGATTCAATCATTTGAAATAATTTTTCTTGGTCAGCACTTGTAAATTGTAAATTTTATGATTAATTTGCACTTAAATATTTGTGACTTTCCATGCTTATATTTTGGTTTAGGGAGTCTATTGCTGACAGTTTTTTGGGGAACCAGTTTGTGCTGTTTGATGATATCCCCTTGTATTGGGATGCTTGGGATGTTATGGACTATCATCTAGAGACAAGGTAAATGTTCTTTATTAAAGTCAAGGTAGAATATGAACAGGTTGATATTTATTGTAGGTTCAATTGAATAGGATGAAAAAAAACAAGCTGTGGGTTGCTTTGTTGGAAAGACTGCATGGCAATATTATTCAGTCTTTCACAAAAAAACTGATGGGACTTGTCAGAAGATTTATGATGATCCTGTAAGCTGCCATATTATTCTGCTTGAAATCCAGTCAAGATAGGTGATGCATGGTGGTGCAGTTCGGTACATCAGAAAGACTTTTGATTGGAACAAGCTCAATTTGTTACACCATCACGCAGCCACCTAATGTCTATGGTACGTTTTAGTTTTAACAGTATTACTTTATTACAGGAAGCTTATCACAAGTGTTTTCAGCGAACTAAAGATTACCAAAAATGGGGGACTGCGAGGTGCTGTGGTGATTTCTTTGCAAGTCGGTAAAGACAGCACAATCGAGCAGGAAATAATCCTAGATGCTTTGTGCCCTTACTTAAGATTTAATACTAAGGTATGCAGCCACTATAAAATAGTCTGTTTTTTTCAAATTATTTTTCTAGTCTAAAGCAACTTAAAGGACAAATCCATCCTCAAATGAAAAAATGTATATAGGTAAATCACCCCAAAACTGCAATATTTAAAAAGCTGAAAGATATAAGACTAATCTGAAATGTTGCACAATGTCCTGTTTCCCCCTCTTTCTGCTTCCCGGTTCTTTCAGTTAGCAACTTTCAGTCATGGATATAATGGTTGACATCATAGCCAATGGGTTAATCTTATCAAAGTAAAGTGGTGTGCACCATCCCCTAACTATCTCTATGATGTGGCTTTGCACTAATAATGGTGTGCTTCCAGGGATTGTGCTCATTACCACTACTCTTAAAAATTTGGGCAAGAGAGCCCTGTCACACAGAATCCCTAGGAGGAAGCAAACCGCCGTGGACACTGAGGGTGAGGCCACACTAGCGCGTTTTTCGCGCGTACGCGCCCGTGATTTTCGCTAACATGGAAATCGCGGGAATGCGAAATGTTCCTGCGATTTATGATGCGCATTCGATTGCGCGTCCAATCGCATTTGCGGCGGGCATTTTTCGCGCAATTGCTTGCGGTTTCGCTTTAAAGATGGCGCAAACGCGAAAATAACGCACGCTAACGCACACAAAGCGTGCGCGCTTGGTGCGTTGTAGTATGGCCTCACCCTAATTATAACAAGTATCAAACCTTTTTTGCAACAATTCATCAAAATTTAAAACTCAATACAATATATCTAAAAATTACACTAAGCCAAGAGCAGGGCATCCCCCAATGCTTCCTTGTATAGAAAAGGGTTACAGTATCTTCTATTGTGCTTTCAATGAAGTGCAGTGGACAAGTGATGTGACCTGGGGTAATCCTCTTGTAAATCCCAGAGGGAACTGTATGTGAATGTCCGGCAATGTAGATAATTACATATAACCAGTTCATACAGGGAACAGTAAATACTTGCCAGGTCTTGCTATAGCACGATCTCCTCTCTGTAAAATATAGTCCTCCTGCTAAGCCTCTGCACGCTTCTTCACTTTCTACCAAGTGTTACATGGGCTCAAGGCTTGTACATGGGTAAGATTTTTTTGTCAGCCAGAAGTGGCCGTCAATCATACGTGTGATGTGAACCCTACAAATGTGCTATTACTTAATAGGTCACCTGGAATGAAGCTCATAAGTTCCTGAAAGTTGAATTCCCAGCTAAAGTTCGAAGTCCAAATGCAACGTATGAGATTCAGTTTGGACATCTTCAGAGACCCACACATCGCAACACTTCTTGGGACTGGGCTCGCTATGAGGTTACATTTTTTATGTTTTGTTATATAGAAATGTGTTATAATGAGAACTATACTAAAAGTTTTCTAATGATAATATCAGGACTGCCATCCATATCAATTAATGTAGCAACATATGATGTACTATCAGAATAGCAATGCAAATTATGTTTCTCATACTTACAGGTTTGGGCTCAACGTTGGATGGATCTGTCCGAGCATGGCTTTGGTGTGGCAGTGCTAAATGACTGTAAATATGGATGCTCTGTTCTTGGAAATACTTTGAGCCTTTCCATGTAAGTGGAAAAGGGGAAACTTTTTCTGTCTTAGAACCAGAAAAGTGTGTACATTATGGGTAGTAGGTTATGATCATATCAATGCACATCCTCTACTCTTGCAGGAAAGTGGGGGGCACAACAAGGTGGGTTAGAAACACCTTTTTCTTGTGCTAAATGCCTGAGGACAAATATGGGAGGCAGTCTTGAATTATCTAAATTTAATGTACTTGTATTAAATATTTATCTCTCGTTCTTCAATAAAACCTGCAGGAACCGGGAATGAAGGTAAGGCACTTAGCGATCACTCACTCCTCCGCCGCGTAGTCCAGGTCCCGACGGACTTAGTATTGTATGCGCAAGTGCAATGAGACTACGTGGCAGGGGAGTGAGCGATCGGGTAAGTACCTTACTTTCATTCCTGGCTCCTGCAGGTTTTATTGAAGAAAGGGAGGTAAGACACAGCTCCTTTACTTCCTGTTCTTCAATAAAACTATGGCATTTAAATAAAAAAAAAAAAAAAATTAATTATTGGAGATGCCCTTTAAGGAAATTAATCATTAATATAACATTTTACATACTGTAAAGGAGGCTTCACCATTTTATAAATTAATTGCACTGTTTATGATAGACTTAGGGCACCAAAGTCTCCAGATGCCACTGCAGATATAGGATGTCATGAGTTTTCTTATGCCTTTATGCCACATCAGGGTAAGTACAGTTTTGTATTTTTTTTATGTTTTCTTCATTAAAACACATTACAAAAGTGAGTGCATACTCCCTAAGTGTTTTCATCCTTGCAGAATGCTTGAAGCAATTTTTAGATCTCGGGGAACCCCTGTATAAAACATTATCATCTGTCTGTTAATAATACACTCATATTCATCACAAGGGTGGATCTGTACAGTCCCTGTCACTTTCTCTTAAGCAACCTCTCAGAAACCATGCCCTAGGTGAAACCAAAATGAATATCTGATTTGATAAACACAGACAATACGCGGGGAACAAACATTTAGCCTTTAGTTTTTCTTTAAAATCGCTTTCTATTTTTACTCAAATACTCAAACAATACCCTCTATTGGCTCTATATGCAACAGTTAGATTCTTCTATGATGCTTTACAGGTGAGTGCAGTAATTGATAAATATATCATTTTAGTGCAGAATGTTACCTTTATAATGTTTCCAAACTGCATTTAAAGGGGAACTGTGGTCTCCAAACAAGTTGAGTTTAAAAGAAAGGCCAGTTTCCTACCTTTAAAACGAGTCATCAATCACCTCTCTACGTGCTCCACAGCCCAAGATATAAAGACATTACTGACCCGAAAGTTAATGGGTGGGAGGCTGAAATGTGACATTCCTAAGGCTTCTCCTGCACACTGCCGCTGGCGAGCACAGCCTCAGACTCCCTCAGTATGTGAGGGAGTCAGGAAGTCCCTCCTCCTCTCTGCTGTGTGAAGGACCTGCAGCTGCGGAGAAGGTAAGGGAATCTGCTGCCCTTCTCTCTCACTATGTGAAAACAGCCTTTTCAGGCAGAGTTCTCACTCAGAGATTTTTCGGGGGGGGGTTAGGGGGAGTGTCAGAGTGGCCCACAGCACCTGTGAGCGAGTGGGGCTTAGGCACCCGTGAGTGGGCGGGGCTTAGGCACCCGTGAGTGGGCGGGGCTTAGGCACCCATGAGTGGGGAGGGCTTAGGCACCTGCGAGTGGGCATGGCCACGTGGGGCTGTAAGGAAATGGGCCAAGGGGGGGCCTGCAACTGGAGGGACCATGGGGTCCATGAGTGGGAGGGACCAGGGGGGCTACAAAGGGGAGGAGACACAGGGCAGATTGACGGACAGGTTTCAGAGCAGGAAGTGTAGGGGACCTGGTGATGCTGCTGCCATATCACACACAAATGTAAATATCTTCAAAACTATGCAAAATAAACAATGGAAATAAATTGCAAAAACTCTCAGGAGAGCAATTCCTATCAATTTACCTAAAGTCATTTTTGGACCACAGTTCTTCTTTAAGTGTGATGCTTAATTTGGATACTCCTTTTATCACATAGGAACATTCCAGGAAGCTGGTGTTATCCAGAGTGCGTATAGCTTTAATGTTCCACTTGTCATCTCAGACCTAACAAATACAAAATCTAAATCCTGGAGCGCTTTCAGTGTGGAGTCACCAGCAGTTATTCTTGAAACAGTGAAACAGGTATGTCTAATTATCTCACACAAACTTTTCTAAAGGTCCTATAGATGAGTTGTTTTAGTTGCTTTATTATTTGTGATTAGTGTGGCCATGGTACAGTTGAATCTTTTTGGCATACAGTATTTGATTTGATATATTGGAAAGTCTTTTGCAAATAGGGGATGGGGCAGTGGTGGGGGATTGATGGACACATACTTTGTACCATATCAAGCAGCACAAAATATGCCTCAAACAATTATTGATTATGTTTACTGGAATCTCTGTGGAACAAAGATTGTTACTTCCCCATCAATTTCTATAAGTCATTAAATGTTTGTGCCAGTTTTCATATATTATGTATATGGAAAAAAGAGCAGTAGTGCAGCACTCTCCAATTCCTTTATCAAGCCTATACAAAATACATTTTACACCATTTTGAATAGTCTTGATAAAGGGGTTGGAGAGTCCAGAAACCTCACCAGGTGAAACAACAAAGAGTTTTAACCTAATAAAAACTTGCTGCGCTACTGCTCTTTTTTTCATATTATTTAGAATTGGAGTGCTGTTGTATTGTTTGTATCTGAATTATAATATATATGGTTAGCTTGATGGTTCCAAAGTAGACTAAAACAGTGTGCACTGGATTTTACATAAAGACACTGTCTTTACTTTAAGTGAAACAATATAGAAATAGATATTGCTACTTGATGAAAAGAATACCTTGCACAAGAAATCGGCAGTAATTTTTTTACATTTGTAATATACAGACTTAAGTTAAATTGGAGCTCAAATTTAGAAGTCAGAATGATGTTTAGTATCTTGTCACTCTAATTTCAAAACAAGGCGAAGGTAAAAGGTGGCCTTTTGTTTAGTTGTGTCTGTATTACCAACAAAACCGTGCAATTTCCAGAAATAAGTGATTCCTTTTGGGAGGGAGGACAATATGCCTTAAATATTCAATGTATGCCTAAGTTTACCTATTCCTTTTTTCAGGCAGAGAATGAACAAGATTCCCTGGTCCTGCGATTGTATGAATCCTATGGCAGCAGTGTGGATACTATGTTACATACATCACTTCCTATAAAGGAAGCATCTCTGTAAGTTTATATATGTTTTACATATTCATATTTATTCCTAAATTTCTTAATTAAAGAGAGCTACAAGCACTCCCTTACCACAGATTTAATATAGCATTTACAGCTATGGGTAAATCATGATCGAATCCTACCACCTGTGTCACTTTAATATTGCATCAAAAGAAACCTAAATGTGATACTAAAATGCTTGCATCGAATGTGTGGGTGACTTTTGCTATCTGAAGGTAGATTGCTTGGCAGCATAAAACGTGTAGGATTTAATTGTATTCATGTACATTAGTTTTTGAGACCAATGAGCTTTTTAGAAAATAAAATTAAAGGAATCCTGATTTATTTTCTGTAATAAAGTAAACTACTGTTCACTAAATCTGGTTTCTTACACGTTGTAGCTGTGATCTTCTGGAATGCCCCTACAGTAGCCTGGAACTTCATATGGAGAATCAAAGCATTAAACTTTCATTTACCCCATTTAAAGTACTTACAGTTCTGTTAATGCTGGCAAGATAATGACTGAAGTTGAAAATAAATTAATTTCATCTTACATGAATCACAGAAACTACAAATTAAAATTGTGCACAATCCCAGTCTTGTGTATTTGGTGCGAAAACAAATAAAGTATAACTACGGATATAATAATTTTTTTTCTGAGAAATTTTAATGAATGGTCCATGAACATGGTTTCTTCATATAAAGCATTGAAACACAATATTTAGAATAAACCTACCTGATTTTCTGGAACAAATCCAAACCTGGTTGATTTTTAATAATCTTAAATAACAACTTACATCTTCCTTTAATGCATTTTTGAATCACAGGTTCACTATTCAGCGGCAGATAGTTAGCATATTGCTATAATTGGCTGAACTGGTAATATGTATCAGGCATACTGTAAAAGGGTCTACATGCCTTTGGCACATGTGACTATTTTATGCCACATCTTACAGCCACATGTCCTCCTTAGACTTACCCTTTATAGGCTTGTACATATAATTGGCATCTGAAATGAGTGAGAACAATTGTTTCACCCGCTAAGCTGGCATTTTTACAGGTTGCATCAAAATTGGTTAGTAATCTTCCCTACCACATTGAACAGAACAAGCTGCCCAGCTATAAGATACACTGGGAAGGATTTACAGGGTGGCGCTGCACATATATTTAAAGTAAATTTGCTCTAACCATTGGTTAGCGTGACTTTATCTCCTTCATTACCCTGGCTGCACGGGTGTTGCAAAAGAAACCAGGGCAAGGAACACAATATGTGGTTTGTGGATATTTTTGTGCTAAGTTTTAAAGCCAGCTATTAGCAGGCTGTGGGCCACAATAACATTACCCTGGACAGAAACTGGGCATCTTGTTTGGCTCCAACCCAAAACACAGCCTCCCGTCGGTTCCACCGCCCACAGCTTTTTATGAATGGGCTGCATGGGGTCCACTAGCCGTGGGTTGGGCATCCAAGGTCTAAAGATCAACATTTATCTAATAAATATCCAACAATAGCTTGAATATGAAGAGAGACTGTAAAAGTTACAATTATGTACGCTGGAGAAAAGGTGCTTGCGTGGGGATATGATTACTGTGTATAAATACATTAACGGGCCATACAATAAACTATCTGGGGCATTGTTCACCAATAGAACATGTCAGAGGACACGTGGACATCCCTTAAGACTTGAAGACTGTGAAAACTGTAAAGCTTATGGAACTGTCTTCCAGTGGATGTTATGGCAGGTTCATTGGTCAGTTTCCAAAAAAAGCTGGATGAGTTTCTGCAGACAAGGAATGTTGCAAGTTACTGGTATTGATACATAAAGTAGAGTTGGTCCAGGGAAATTTCCGATTGCCACTTGGAGTCAGGAAGGAATTTTTTCCCCCTTCATAAACTTGGTGGAGTTTTTTTGCCTTCCTCTGGATCAACAGTTAGGCAGGAAATGAGGATATTGCTAGATGGGTTGAACTGGATGGACGTATGTCTTTATTCAACCTCAAATACTCAAATACTATACTAATAGGCTCTGGTCTTACCTTTGGCGTCTTCCGCAATCCTGTTGTCGCAAGTCCTCGGATGTCTCGCCGGATATCCATAAGAGAGAATAATAAAAAAGGTGATCACACAGCAATAGAATCCGGAGTCCAGGTCAGAGATACATTTAAATCATTCTTTATTATTTAATTCCTAAAATCTGGACATGGTGACTATATTATGGGTCAGAACTGGCAACTCTGGCGTGTTTCAGTCGAACCCTTATTCATAAGACTTAAAATTACACACATGCTCCTTAACAATTTTAAACCATTATAACCAATCAAAAAAACAATAAAAGAACTTTTGTTGAATCTCCCTGATTGTTTTGACATTTTAACCTTTTTGAAAATGACAAATTTGCAAATGGACTCCTTAGTCTTTCAAATAAATCTTGAATCAAATTCTGCAGCCGCAACAGGCTTTTTTTGCCTTGTCTTCATTTTACCAAAGCAGTTATTTCTAGTTTCAAGCTTGGTGTATACATGCACACATTTCAGTGTCATACAAATGTGCAGACACTGGCTGTTGGTAGAGACACTTAAGACACTGGTAAATCCAGTGAAGTAAAGGATAGCTTAATGAAATTCAGTGGTTAATAGGCTTTAGATTTCCTTTAATGCTACAGAAATCAAGGCTTGCTTGCATGCATAATTATGCTTACCTTTTTATCTGAATTTTCCAGTTAAATATAGTGTGGTTAAACAATGGTAATTATAGACATTCAAAATAATTTGACAGAAACACAACATAGTATACAGTTTCTGACAAAAGTCTTGTCGCCTGTGTATTTTGCAGTAACTCCTGCTATTAACCTGGGGTTTAAGTGATCAATTGGTGTTAGAAATAGCTCAAGCTAAAGCCCTCTCAAATAATATTAAATGTACTGGTAAAAAATAGTTTCACTGAAAAAAAGATTTATCAATTTTTAATCAAGACAGAAAGGTTGCAAGACAAAAGTGTATTCGCCTATACAGAAAATGATCTATTGTACAGCCAATCCAAAAATATGTCAGCAAATTAAATAGTGGTGCTGTGAGATACAAATTTAATATCTTGTATGACTTCTATGAGCTTAAACAACAGCATCCATGCGGTTTGGCAAGGATTCATACAATTTATTGATAAAATCAACAGGAATAGCCAAGAAAATTTAATTTCAGGAAAGAAAATTTTCCCAGGTTAAAAGCAGCTCTTCAGAATGTCAACTGGGATAATGTATTATCAGGTAAAGGTACTGAACAGAAGTGGACTGTGTTCAAGGGGATTTTAAGCCAGTTCACATCTAAATTTATACCCTTGGGAAATAAATGTAAAAAAAATAAATCCGCGCCCATGTGGCTGAATTCTGATGTAAAGAGGCAAATGGTAAGGAAGAAAAAGGCATTTAAAACCTTTAAGGCCGAGGGAACGGAAAGGGCCTTTAGGGAGTATAAAAACTGTAACAAGGAGTGTAAGAAAGCAATCAAACTAGCTAAAATTAATAATGAAGTTAGGATAGCTGAAGAAAGCATCACTAAGCCTAAACATTTTTTTAAGTATATTAATAGTAAGAAGATGAGGACTGAGAATGTGGCACCATTAATTAATGGGGATAAGTTAGTTACGGAGGATGGCGATAAAGCAAATGTCTTGAATAATTTTTTTTCCTCTGTATACACTATAGAAGATCCAAGTACAGATATCATAGAGTATAGTAGCAATAAAGGTATACAAGATTCAAGTTCACTTTGGTTAACCGAGGATATGGTACAGAAAGAACTAAATAAGGTTAATATTAGTAAATCTCCTGGACCGGATAAAATACATCCTCGGGTACTTAAGGAGCTAAGTTCAGTTTTATCTAGGCCATTGTTTCTTATTTTTGCTGATTCCCTCATGTCCGGTGGTGTGCCTCTGGATTGGAAAAAGGCTGATGTTATTCCAATATTCAAAAAGGGTAGTCGTTCACAGCCGGGTAATTACAGGCCTGTAAGTTTAACTTCAGTGGTGGGGAAGATCCTGGAAAGTTTAATAAGGGAACATGTTCTAGAGTATGTTTCAAGGACTGACATTATAAGTAGTAACCAGCATGGATTTAGGAGGAATAGATCTTGTCAAACTAACTTGCTTGGCTTTTATGAGGAAGTAAGTAGAAATTTAGACTCTGGTATAGCAGTAGATGTAGTTTACTTGGATTTTGCAAAGGCTTTTGATACAGTCCCCCATAGGCGACTAATGAATAAGCTAAGGTCTGTTGGTCTGGGGAGTCACATTTGTACATGGATAGAAAATTGGTTAAAGAATAGGATGCAGAGAGTAGTTGTTAATGGGGCTTCATCATTATGGACTAAAGTGCTAAGTGGAGTGCCACAGGGTTCTGTGTTGGGGCCGCTTCTATTTAATCTATTTATTAATGATTTGGAAGTGGGTATTGTCAGCAAGGTTTGTGTGTTTGCTGACGACACAAAACTTTGTCGACCATTAAAAACTTCAGAGGATGTGCAATCGTTGCAAGGGGATCTAGATTATCACATTGGGCTGCTAAGTGGCAGATGAAATTCAATGTTGATAAATGTAAGGTGATGCATTTTGGACTTAAAAATACTTGTGCTACTTATACTATAAATGGCTCTGTGTTAAGTGAATCCCTGTTGGAATGGGATCTTGGAGTTTTGGTGGATAACAAACTTAAAGGTAGCAAGCAGTGCCAGGCGGCAACAGCCAGAGCCAGCATGGTATTGTCTTGTATAAAGCGAGGTATGGATTCAAGGGAGGAAAATGTAATTCTCCCTCTTTACAAAGCATTGGTAAGGCCTCATTTGGAATATGCAGTGCAATTTTGGAATCCTGTGTACAAAAAGGACATCTTTGAAATGGAAAGGGTTCAGAGAAGGGCAACTAAATTAATAAGGGGATTGGGGGAGCTTGAATATGAAGAGAGACTGGAAAAGTTACAATTATGTACGCTGGAGAAAAGGCGCTTGCGTGGGGATATGATTACTGTGTATAAATACATTAACGGGCCATACAATAAACTATCTGGGGCATTGTTCACCAATAGAACATGTCAAAGGACACAAGGACATCCCTTAAGAATTGAAGAAAAAAGGTTTAGGCTTCAAGCTCGGAAAGGGTTTTTCACTGTGAGAACGGTAAGCCTATGGACCTGTCTTCCAGTGGACGTTGTTATGGCAGGTTCATTGGTCAGTTTCAAAAAAAAGCTGGATGAGTTTCTGCAAACAAGGAATGTTGCAAGTTACTGGTATTGATACATAAAGTAGAGTTGATCCAGGGAAATTTCCGATTGCCACTTGGAGTCAGGAAGGAATTTTTTCCCCCTTCATAAATTTGGTGGGGTTTTTTTTGCCTTCCTCTGGATCAACAGTTAGGCAGGAAATGAGGATATTGCTAGATGGGTTGGACTGGATGGACGTATGTCTTTATTCAACCTCAAATACTATACTATACTATACTAAAACCGTCTTGCATGCCTTCCAGAGTTCATCAATATTCTTTGGTTTCGTCTTCCATGCTTCCTCTTTGATCCTACCCCACATATGCTCAATGAGGTTCATGTCAGGTGACTGGGCTGGCCAATCCTGAAGCATTTTGATCTTCTTCGCCTTAAGGAACTTTGATGTGGAGATGGAAGTATGTGATGGAGAACCATCATGCTGCAGAATTTGGCCTTTTTTATGGTTGGAAATATATGAGGTAGCTTAGATTTCTTGGTATTTTACACCATTGATGTTACCTTCCACCCTGCAGATCCCTCGCACACCTCCATACTGGATGTAACCCCAGACCATGATTTTTCCCCCACGAAAACACTGTTTTCTGGGTTAATCTCGGCTCCATGTGGGTTCCAACAGAAGATTCAGCTGAAAAATCCACCTTTTGCCACTTTTCCAGCGTCCATCCTTTTAGCGGGCTGTGGGACTTGGCAAATGCCACACGGTTTTTCAATTGTCTTTTGTTTAGAGCTGGCTTATGGGCACTGATTCGACCACGGAGGCCAATTTCGAGACAGAATCCGACAAACTGTTCTGGTTGACACAGGGATTTTAGGTGACCAGGTCTCCTGGAGCTCTGCTGAAGTTGAAAATGGGTTTGCCTTGGATTTTCGAGCCAACAAACGGTCCTCTCGAGCATTTGTCTTGCGGGGTCTGCCTGACCTGGGCTTGTCAAAAACTTCTTCACTCTCTTCAAATCTTTTCTTTATCCTCTGAACTTGACGCTAAGAGACATTGAAGGTGTGCGCCGCATCAGCAGATAATCAACACTTTAGTCTCAGGGTGAATCTTAGGCATGTTTGCAGAGGTCTATTTGCAGTTGATGTGAAGGTCTAGAGTACTGGGGTTCTTTTTATAAACACCTGACACCTAATCCATTATTAGTCACAGGTGAAGCCCATATGACAAGGTAACAACACTTGTGTCTTTGCAAAAATTGACTCAATGGGCTTTACCAAGCTGTGAATATTAGAATACTTTTTGTTTGTTTTGCATTGAAACATTATTACAAAAGCTGTTTGGGGTAAAATTAACCATTTCTTGAAACAAAATCTGCATTAGAATTATTGTTAAGCAGCACTTCAGGTCTATATGTACACAAGCGACAAGACTTTTGTCAGGAACTGTAAACTACATACCGTAAGCACCATCTGCATAGGAAATTCTTGTATAACCATAAACATTAAATGACATTAAATATCTGGTCTGTTCCCCCAATCCTATCCCATTCTATAGCATGTGCCATGCATCCAGAGAAATAAAATGTTGGGAGACTGGTCGTGCAGGTGTAAAGAGGAAAAACTCTACAATGCTCAATCCATGTACAGAATTTTGGCAGGTAAAAATATATTATCTCCTACCTCCTATACTTTAATACTAAAAAATGAACACGGCCATCCAGGAACAAAGAACACATTTTGGTATAAAAGTTGTTTTTTAGAATTTTTTTTTTTATTAATATATTTGTAACTAAAGCTTTAGTGTATATTGCAAAATGTTATTATAAATTTGTAAATCCAACGGTTTGTATGTTTTCTCGCTGTCATCCAGGAAAAACAATGGATCCTTTATAGTTAATGGGTTGAAACCATCCTTTACAAGATTCACTTTACGATGTTTGAAGGTGTCTGTAGTTTCCATAGCATCCTGTTGCAGAAAGATGTAAATACATTTGTTTTGACTGATTATCAAAATGTTAACAAATTAATACAGTACAAAAGACTGATATCCCAGGGCTTTAAAATTGCCCATCACATTAACAGGCAATGCTATACAGGTTAGCGTACGTTTGCCACAAATTTTGTGCTGGCCTTGCCATTTCATTTTTTGACTACATAGACCTGTAAGTGTCTCATGCCTGATTTACACAGAGGAGTTGCATGCTTAACTTAAATGTCCTACCTCACTATGAACTGGCTCCTGACTGTTTAATTGAAGTCTAGTCAGAACAACAAAATCCCTCCCATGTATACCCAGCCTAGACACTGACTCACTAAACTGAGAGCTGACTGAAATCCAGTTTGTGAGACTGCTTACTATGTGAGTAAGACTGAAGTGTTTAAATCTACTATTTACAAATGAAACAAACAAAGGTAGAAGAAAGACAAAAGGTGAGAAAAAAGGGGTTTACATGCCCTTTAATCAATGGAATATGTCATTGCCGCAGGTAAAGCTGACTGAGGTAACAGCTGGTTAGGACCATAGCACGTAATATTATACAGCTAGTAGGTCATATTTCTTGGAAAAATGCAGTTAATTTTGCCAAATTAGTTCTGAAACCTCTAGTGGCAATTCTAAGTCGTGCAAATTAACTGGATATGTTTAAATAAAATATCTACACACAGATGTATTTAAATTGCTTTAAATGGTATCTCCACCCCCAAAAACAAAAATTAATAAGTTGTAGGAAATTCACCCTACCTTGCTAGGTTTAAAATCCCCAAATCGGCACCTAAAGTCAGCCAATCACTGAGGGGGCTGCCAGTCTGGTCCCTTCTGCTGCTTTCGGGTAGAAGGACAGCAAAGGGAGCCGAGGGAACATGGGTTGTTCAGTACCTTTAGGAGACAATATTGGGGATTTAAACTACATTTTTGGGAATTTCCTTAATCTAATTTATTTTTGTGTTTGGCTGAGACCTTATGCTTTATTAAAAGTGAACCGGAGGGAGAGTTCCAAAGGGCATGACACATTTGCATACTTATTGCTACAGTCTGTTGATTGCTACTTTGATACATTATGGACAGTCCCTGTTATTTTTCATTTTAGATAAATATTATTCCCTGCTAGGTTCAGCAAAGTAACTTCCTGGTTGAACACTTCCTGTTTTCATTCATGTGACCAGCTTGTAGTCATGTGACCAGCCTTTGACTGCAATAATAGGCTTCCCTTCTTAACTGTCAATTTTTCCCCCAGGTACTTCCTGATTTCCCCAGCATTAAGTCTTAACTGAGCATGCTTCTCCCCCCGGGGCGGACAGTGGGGCAGAGGTCAGGTGATGTCATTCAACCTTTTTTCCATAATTATACTTGTTACTACCATTAGACTTTTAATTATTGTGGGATTCACTCTTTGGGACAGTGAGGCTTCCTACTCATCAGGCCCTCATTCAGTTTCATCAGGCCCTGTAGGAGAACCATATCGAGCAAAAGAGAAATGTAGGGGTCTTTTTACACTACACAGTGGGCTCAACAGTGGGGCAAATATTAGTTGGTTGTGGACATGCTATTTATCCAATAATAATATTTTTATATACATATAAAATATTTAAAGTGGAAGTGATTAATGTTGCACCTGGTATTGTTGCTGACTTATTCTTATCTAATTTCATTTTTCTAAATTATACTGACCTGCAAAAATATGATCTGGTGAGGTAAGAACACCAGCTCCTCCATCAGTGTCCATGCCCCCTTTTACTGGGCCACCAGCAGAGTGAGCTGGTATACACCTGCCCCAGCTCCACCTCTCTAAGCTTAGTGAAAAGGCTGGATTTTTGACTTATTATCGCACAAGTTTCATTTTTAAAAATAAGTTCCTTGTTTCTCAAATAATTTAATAAATCTAAGGTTAATGGATAACATTTCCCACCTGTATTCTAACAAACCGAGGTCTAGCATAAGAAGGTAAATTATCTGATACATTTGAATATAGTTTTTTCCCATCAAATTCTTTGCCCTCCTTCAATATTATTGAAGTCATTCCAATCCTTCCTTCATGATCTAAAAAAAAGAGAAAACATACATGGTCCATATAAAAAAACAATGTCAATATCTTGGAAAAGGGAAAATAGCACATGATCTTGTTGTTCAGCCCATATAACCTACAAACTGCTGGCATAGGTAATTTTTTTTTAAACTGGAGTTTTCATCCATGATGAAAATTTTTGCCATGGTTAAAAATACCAATACTGAACAATATTTCAATACAATTTATACCAAAAGCTATATTTATAAATAATCAATATTCCTATTATTATACACTGTATTTCTGTCTGTCCATGGTATTAATTCAGAGCTGAGCAATTACATTTTTTCCTGTGGCCCTGGCACAAGGGGGGAAAATTCCTTCCTTACTCCAAATCTGATAGGATCCCTGGATCAACCAGAACTACAGTACAAATTCTAACTATTTTTTTTTTTAGTTTTAGAAACATATCCAGCCCACTTTAAAAGCTATTTAATGAATTTGCCATTACCACATCTGCTGGAAGACCATGCCACAGGTTCACTGTAAAGAAACCTTTCCTAACCTGAAGATGAAATTGCTTTTCTTTTAAGATTAAAGGATGTCCACGTGTCTTCTGAAATGACCTATTAGTGAACAATGCTCCCCCACTGGCTATCTGGAGCTCCAATGTAAGGACGCCAATGCAATGTCACTTATCTGCATACCTGTTGGAGTTGGGAGAGTAGAGCAGGGGGAAGAGGACTGGGGGAGCCTAAAAGTTACCATTTTTGCCAGTTATTTCCTGCATGCTGAATAGAAATCTTTCCCGAACAAGCACGTGGCCGACCCAATTGTTCGGCGGCCGCGCTCGTTCGGAAACAACGGTATCAGGGCTTTATCGTTACTGTGTGTCCCCAGCTTTAGAGTGCTACAATGTAATTGTGTGGTCTGTCACAAACTGGCAGTGTCTAGTGTAGCTTCACTTTTCGAACATATTTATTAGTAGAGTACTGTTAAATTTATTAGCATCCACTTACTGGGCACTGCAACACCATAAACATTTGCTTCTTTTATGAAATCAGTCATTCCAACAATATCTGACACTTCTGTAGTAGCAACATTTTCACCCTTCCAGCTGCAAAAAACAAACAATTTTAGTAAACAATGAAAATAACCAGTAAAAGCAACGTATACGTCTTTTTTTTATACAAAGTCTTTTTTTGTAAAGAGTTTTTTCTTAATAGCACTATAATCAAATGTGTTATTAAACAGGAAAGTAATAAATGAATACAAATTTGCCCTTGTATGTATAAAATAGTGTGCTTTACAAGATCCAGTATTGTATCATGCTTGTATTTTCAATCATTTTAGTTAGCCAATAAAAGATATTATTTTATATCAAAGATGTATTTACCAACAGATGTCAACAAGAGTCTGGGCTAACACAGACACTACAGCCCTGCAGAGAAATTCTTTCATCTCCCTTGTAACTCTACAAGCTCAGGGTGCTCATAAGAACTGTGGGTTAATTAAGAATATGGGGTTTGGGCAAAATAATCATTCTGACTGACATGGCTATGACATACAGTAACTACTGGCATAATCCTTTACCAAGGTTAGATATGGGAATCTTTTTTATATTTAGCTGTCCTTAAAAACAATTCTTTTAACTACAGCTTTAGATGAGAAATTATTTTACTCAAAAATGTATTGTCCCAAACCCTGGAACCCATTAATTGTACTTAGAAAAATAACTAATAATAGTAACTAAAGGGGAAGTCCACCCTGAAAACACATTTCTCCTTGATACACAAGCCAGAAATTGTTAGGAAAATAAAAAAGTCATTACAATAATACTGAATATGCCAGATGCTTTTTGTATGTTTAATTTTTGTCCTTTTGTGGAGTGTATTATTCTATATATATATCTATGTACAGTGGTGGTGGGATTTGGGATGTGATATATATTTCCCTGGTTTGTTAATGGTGGTTTATGCTTTATATGCAATATTCAATGAATTTGTGACTTTAAAGGCATTGGGAGTAAAACAGCTGTTGGTAATCTCCATATTAAGTGTGTGCTATTATTTTTACCGGAATGTGTCTCCGACACGATCTTGAAAGTAGATAAACCCTTCTCTGTCTACCACTAATAAATCTCCAGTGTTAAAGTAAAGATCTCCATCTTTAAATACATTTCTCAGTTTCTTCTTTTCAGTGTAAGATTGATCTCCCGCGTAGCCACTAAATGGGGATCTTTCAAATATTTTTCCAATTAGCAGACCGGTCTCACCTATAACAAAATAGCATACATATTCCAGTCTATGTAAACCTTGAATTATTTGTTAAAGAATCCAGCATTGTAAATTAGCCATATACACGGAACCAGGTCTATTGTCTTCAGATAACACTAATTTGTGCGCCTTTTAAGCTTTGGGGTTTTAATCAGGGCTGCTGCCTCCACACATCAGGGTTTCCATTACATGCACTATGATGTCACATGAGGTATGGTGAGGTGTGGTATTAAAGATTTTTACAGGTTAATTTGCTTTAACTTAAATCTCTTTCATTTGTGGTTTCTATTGTCTGGAAGCTAAACTAATGTTCTTCACCATTCACATAACCATCCTAGTGCCTGCCATCAACTCCTAGTGCTGAACAGTGAATCAAACTTGTGTGGGCTGGTATAAAGGCACTGCTGTTTGTATCATGCCAACACCTGCACATGCAATGTCAGATGATTTATCTGCACGCACAGTCAATATAAAAATAGAAGTAACATGTTAAAGGATAGCCATCTTGTGAATAAAAAAATTATTTTTTGAATAGAGTTAAAATGCAAAGTAATTGGGACAGGTATATAGGATTAGTAATTCCTACCTCACAATATTGTTCCTTGAGGGGCACCAGCCCAAAGAAAACAGATTCTGCCAGTCTTCCTCCTGGCTTCAGCACTATCTTTTTAATATAGAACTAGACCAGGACTAACCTGGCAAAGGAAAATTGTACGTGCTGTAGCTCCTCAACAAAATTAAATTGTGAGGTAGGAATAATCAATGCTACCTTAAAATTAAAATATAAGCAGCTTAAATAAAAGGGCTTTATTTGGGTGTGTGCTTATAGGGATGCTGGGACATTCATTCACTTTAGAAAGGACCTTTTGTATAGACCTTTAAAACTAATCTGCATGTACTGGTCCCTTGGGAGGGCAAAAAGGCTGCAGATCATGATCCTATGCAAAGTAAAATCAAATTGTAATTAAAAAAAAAAATAATCTATGTATTCAGGCAGATTGGTCATTTTTCTTTTGATTTATAGATCATTCCTACCTCTTGCAACTCTTACACAGTGCCCAGAAGGATCTCGAACTGGTTCATCCTCTGCCACATCATACTTAATTATTTCAAATGGACGCAATCTCTAGGGAAAAACAGACAGTTATTGACATATAACCCCATGCTGCTTTTCAACACTTTTTTATCTATAGTAAAATGTATTCAGCTGCAAAGCTCTAGGCATGTACTGTCATTTTCTGCTGTATAGCGCTAGGCATGTACTGTAATTAGAGCATGTTATCTGTGCAAATCAATATATTCTTTATAAGGACGTGATGAACCTTCTGAAAGTAGTTGTATCTGCCAATGGTCCCAGCTTTTCCAGCATAGTTATAAAAGGAAACATTTCCTTCTGTCGATGCATACAATTCACAGATTTTGATGTTACCAAAGCGATGGACAAACTCTTTCCACACATCGGCCCTGATTCCATTTCCCAAGGCAATCCTTACTTTATGATCTTTGTCATTATCTTTCTAAAATTGGGAGAAATAACAGAATTTTCCTTAAAATTTTGGTAAGGATTTGTTTAATGAAACAGAAACATGCACATCCTACTACACCTATAAACATCACTGTTGTGTGGCCACAACATCAAGCTGTCCTGGGGCAATGATCATAATGTGGGTGCATTTAGGGGCATGGCCTGGATGTTGGGCTGTGTCCTGGGACTTGGCCATGATGTGGGTGTATCCAGGGGGCATGGCCACAACCTCAGGCTGTTCTGGGGACGTGGACAAGATATAATTGCATTCTGGGGCATGGCCATGATGTTGGGGCTTTCCGGGGGCTTGGCCGTGATTTAGGTCTGTCTCGGGGGGCATGGCCTTGACCTCTGTTTGCCATGTGGGCGTGGCCATGATTTATGTGTTTAGGGGCATAGACATTCTGGAGGGGAGCATACATACAAGTCCAAATCTGTGCATGTAAGAATAATCTGCTAATGTATAAAGAGAAATGGTGCCAAAAACTGCAGAGTGGGTTTACAGGACAGTGATTCTCATTATAACATCTAACTTGTTCTTGTGTGAACACATATCTCGAGCAATAGTTTTTCCTTGTACTGCTTGCTTCACTTATATGATCAAAAAATATTAGCGGCCTTTTCTTAAAAATTTACTTTTATTTCACCATTTTAAAAACATATAAAGGCATAAATGGTGAGTATTAAAGGTGCAAAAATGATTCATTGTGAGGCATCACAGCCCTTCATTTTACAGACCTGGCACATTTAATACTCTTCATGTATGCCTTTATATGTTTTTAAAATGGTGAAATCTAAGTAAATTTTTAAGAAAAGGCCGCTAATATTTTTTGATCATATAAGTGAAGCAAGCAGTACAAGGAAAAACTATTGCTCGAGATATGTGTTCACACAAGAACAAGTTAGATGTTATAATGAGAATCACTGTCCTGTAAACCCACTCTGCAGTTTTTGGCACCATTTCTCTTTATACATTAGCAGATTTTTCTTACATGCACAGATTTGGTCCACAACCTACCAAAATAATCTGCAACCAGTTTTTCTGTAATATACCTATGGCCACATACTCTAATATACAGTAATAGCAATAAATGAAAAAAAAATCAGTAATCCAAACAATGGCCTTCAGAAAAAAATGGAGACTGTAATAATAATTTATTACAATGCTATATTTACAGTATAATCAGTATTTCAGTATTCCTTCTTTATAATACAGTGGCTATAGGGTGCTACAAATGTATTAGTTACTGTACCTTAGGAGTATTACACAGGTATCGCATTGTCTCCCCTATGTATTGAAAAGCTGTTACATTGTATTTCCTGCAGTCGTTCCAGAATTGACTGACTGAAAACTTAGTCTTTAAAACACAGCATGCACCTGGGAAACAAGCAGGTGACAGGCTTTAGGAAATCGTTTGGTGTTATATGATACATTTCATGGGGAACTAAGACAGATCTGTAAAAAATAGTACTGTAAATTATTTAATATTCTTAGTAAAAAAAAATTCTACTTTTGAGGTGAACATTTTTTAAAAAAATGCTGATTAAAATGATGTATCTGTCAAAGAAGTAATTCATAACCAAATATATACATGAGCAAAACAATTTAATACAGCAAGCCCTGCAGTTACTTTCAATTAGCACAATCCCTCCCTGAGTGAAGCACAGTAAGAATGTTAGAGCCAGAGAGAGACAGAAGGAGAAAGTTATTAGAGGTGACGGAAGGTTGAACTGCAAAAGCTCAGTGCTCTGTTACATCAAATCAAGTGGGTCAGAATTATAGTGCAGAGCTACAAGGGGATGATAATGAAGTGAAACTGATCTTAGCACAGCTATGTGCAATGCATTTTTCTAAAGTGTACTGGTTTAAAGGTGAAGGTTATGTTATTATTTAAAGGGTATCTCCACCCCCAAAATCCAACTTTTTCTGTAGGGGACCCCTCTGCACCCCTAAATGCCAGGGTTTTATGCTGGAAAAATTGCACAGAAACATACTTACCCACCTTTTGTTCCCTCAGCCTCCGGCTCTATTGCTACTTCCGAGTTCAACAGGTAGCAACAGGGTCCGGACCGGCAGCCGTGTATGTGATTGACTGAGAGTTAGCCAATCACAAACGCAGCTGCCAGCTATTGAGAAAGCTGAAGGAACGAGGTCTATTTCTCTGCACTTTTTAAACTTAAAAACATACAGGAGGATTAAAAGTTGAAGTTAAAAGTTTGGATAGCTTTCTGCTGTAAGTGTGAATTGACTGCAGCTTTTAATAAAGGGTAGTTGCATGTAGTTATACAAAGTGGAAACAATTGATACACTTTGCCGTGGCTCTATTACAGGTCTCTCCTGTCCGGTGCAACTATGTTCCAAAAGGAAACATAGTATATAGTTGCATGTAGTCCCTTTAAATCTCAGGCAGACACAGAAGGATGTTTTTTAAAGATAGTTTATTATGCTGGTTGCTGCCCAGTGCCCAAACAAGCGACCTTTAGAACATCAATACAGTGTTTTCTATACTTAGTATTTATCATGGCCTTGACTTCTTCATAAACTTACAGAAGTTAGACAATAAAAACTACACTGAAGAAGTTTTAATTGCAGTTTTAAAGGGTTATACAGATGCAATACTACAGTAAACACACATTAGGTGCCTGACCTTCAGCACATTCCCTTTAGGTTTCTTACCTATATTTGATAATCCAAACTAGCCCTTTGTTTCAAGAAAAGCTTATGTTTTCCTTTGTTTTAACAATGATTTATCCTGGTTTTGGTTTTATAGGTAGTGAGAATAGTGGGACTGATTCCAAGTTACTATCCAATCTCATTTGTTCCATATTTCCATCTAGCTGAAATGCCAAGCTGGATTTTTAAAAATGAAACTTGTTTGCTGAAATCAGAGAGAATAAACTATCTGGTTCCAGCAGCTGTACTCTATCACTGCTGTACTGTGCAGCTATTACACTGACACACTTCTTTATCATAAAATATCTGGCTACCAGTTTAAACCCATTTCCTATAGCAGCATATTCAATAAAGAGAGAGCAGAGTAATGGCTAGGCCACACTGCTGCGCTTTTTTTGCGTTTGCGCTTTTTCATATCATTGAAAATGTGGCAACGCACCGAAAACGCGCGTTTTCAGGTGCGTTGCGATTGCGATTTGCGTTTTTTAATAGTTAATGAAAAAAAAGCACAAATGCAACGAAATCGCATGCGATTGCGTTTGCGTTGCAGTGTGGCCATGCCCTAACTGATAAAAAAAAATCCTTACAGGGGATAGTATATAAAAGATAAAAACACACCACTGTAACCCACCCCACCCCCTTAGATGTTAAAACCAGCATAGACCACTATAATCCAACATACCTACATGCAGTCAATTGTGAACTTATTTCTTTATTGTGACCAGCAGTGTTGCATGTTGCAAAGTCCCTAATTTGTATCTTATTACCTTTGCTGGGATGATGCACACAGTTTCCTCTTATGAATGAGTTATAATTCCTACAAGGGAATGTTCCTAGTTGTGGTGGTCCCAGAAATGTTTGTTTGATTTTCAGTGGAAGTGTTAAGTCTGCTTTTATTAGGTGATTAACCAAATGATGATCAAAAAGAACCAGATAAGAAAAAATGCTAGAATCCCTTTTGTTACAACATACACTCTCAAAGTATAGGGAGAATAGTAAAAAAGCATTGGAAAGTATTACAAATGGACCCAGACCCAGGTAATCACCTAATAAAAGCAGACTTAACACCCCCACTGAAAATCAAACAAATATTTCTGGGACCACCACAACTAGGAACATTCCCTTGTAGGAGTTGTGGGAATTGTAACTCGTTCATAAGAGGAAACTGTGTGCATCATCCCAGCAAAGGTAATAAGATACAGATTAGGGACTTTGCAACATGCAACACAATGGGGGTTATCCATCTGATAAAGTGTCCATGTGGTAAAGGATATGTGGGTAAAACCAAAAGAGATTTAAAACTAGATTAAACAAACACTAAAGGGACATCAATAAGTATGATGGGACAAACTCAAGACATGAGAAACCAGTAAGCAGGCATTTCTTTCAGCTAAAACATAAGGTTGCCCAAATGAAAAAGTGTTAGAAATAGTGAAAGAACAGGGCATGGGAGAAGATTTCAACAAAACATTAAGAAAAGAAGCTAAATGGATAGACAGAGTAGACACATTAAACCCATGGGGTGTAAAGGAGGAATCAGGCCTTAATAGGTTCCTTTAAGCAAGGGCACTTAAAAATCTCTCTATGCATTGGGTAACACATGTTGCTATACTCAGTTAATCTTTCTAAGGTATATTATCTAAGGGCAATAAAAGTGAAACAGACATGGAAACTAATAGATAAAAATATAACATATATTGTTATAGCAACCTTTTGGTCTCTTTAAGTCTTGGAAAGAAAAGACAGACATATTTTAAGTAGGGATTTCTTTCAGCAAAAACATAAGGTAGCCCAAAGGAAGTGGCAAGTGTTAGAAATAGTGAAAGAACAGCATGGGAGGAGATTTCAACAAAACATTATTAAAGGAATAGTTCACAGAAAAAGTGAACTATTCCTTTAAAGTAGTGATTGAAGACCGGGAGGTAAAGGACTTATTCCTTACCTTCTTTTCTTCAATCACTTGACCAGGATCCAGGATTAAAGGTAAGTATATTTACCTCGCGTATGATGCACCATGGCTCAGTTGACAAGTCCCGACCGCTTCCTGCTTTAGTTTCACTATAGAGTACATGCGCAATAATGCGCGCTATAGTAAACTAAACCAGGAAGCTGTTGGAAATTTTCAACTGAGCCGCAGTGGATTGTGCACGAGGTAAATATACTCACCTATGATCCTGGACTCTGGCCAAGTGATTGAAGAATCAATAGCTTCCTTTAAGCAAGGGCACTTAAAAATCTCCCTATGCATACTTAGTTAATTGTTATACGGTATATTATCCAAAGACAATAAAAGTGAAACAGACCTGGAAACTAACAGATAAAAATATAACATTATTGAGAAATGTAACATAAAATTACATTATGTATAGCAACCTTTTGAAACAATTGTGTTTATGGTCTCTCTAAGAGAATATACTGCCACTAGGTGGCATAATAATAATTGTAAACAAAAGAGACAAACATATTTTAGTTTTTAATACACTTTACATTATAATCACTGTATACGGTATTAACATGACCTGCAATTTTCATTTTACAGTAATTTTTGTAAAAAAAAATTACCACTGTATATATTCTTCCTTTATCACAAATGGCAGTTTATGGACGATTATGGTCCTCTTTATTAAATGAATTAAAATCAATTAAAAAATGCTGTCTGCATATTTGATACATGTTGATATAAAATGTAAATTTTTTTGCACAAAATTATTTTACACTAACCACACGATTTTGAAAATAGGTGTGGCATACAAATGTACTTGGTCTATTTAAGGGGTTTAGGATTGTGTGTCTGTTACACCTGATGAAGGGGACAAGGTAATCCCCGAAACATTGTGTTTTTCTGGTTCACTAAGGGCAAGGCCACACTGCAACGCAAACGCAATAGCATGCGATTTCATGTGTGATTTTCGTTGCGTTTGCGCTTGCGATTTCTTCAATAAGTATAGGAAAACGCATGCGATTGCGATTAAAAATGCAAAATGCAAAACGCAATCTCACCGAAAAACGCCCGTTTTTTTTGCGTTGCCGCGTTTTCAATGATTTTGTAAAATCGCAATCGCAAGCGCAAAAAAAACGCAGCAGTGTGGCCTAGCCCTAATAAAGAGTACTTCACTGGAATAGTGTGCACCTCAGTTCTTTTTTCTTGCTTGTGCTATAGCGTAAAGGGTTGAGGGCTAACTGACGTAGAACCTGGGAAATAACTGGCAAATTGCCACAGGAGTGTGCCTGGGGTTAAACATATAAACATGAATTACTGCTTTTTTGTTTGGTTTTACTTTATTTCTAAGAAAATATAAAGTTTATACATGTACAGACTTTCAGGGCGATGCATTGGAGCATTGTTATCTGCTGTTTTTCTATTCCGGGCTCTTTTAACGGCTGGCTTTTAAAGTGCTGCGATAGAATGCCGTTTTTGGCATATAACATCACTTGTGGCGGCTGCTTGGGTAACTTCCGCATTAGCCACGTAGCAGCCGTAAGGAAGGAGTTTTAGTCTCGCTAACTGATATAACATCGATTAGTGTGACATAAACTTTAAAACAGGAGTGGTGCACCTGTTTAAATATAGCAGCTCTTTTGGGATAGTGGTAAAAAGCTCTATGTTTATCAAGACAGAGTACATGAGGTTGCAAGTTCGATTACCCAGACTTAAATGTTAAAGGGAATGTCTACCCCTTATAAAAAATGTAATATATTAGGCAGGACCCCCCCCAAAACCTAGTTGCCATTTTGTTAAAATGTAATAATTCTGCTCCCAGCAAGAAAAATCATACTTATAATATTGCGATCCACTGCCGCTTCCGCTCCACCCCCTCTCCACTGCAGCTGCTCTGTTCCTTTCGTGTTCCTGAGCAGCCACAGTGGAAGAGATGATCTCTGAGCTTTAATATGATTGGCTGTCAGCTTCTAAGAAGCAAGGCTGCAGCTATTTGTGAAGTGTACTGTATACACTTAGCTGGGTGTGCCCAGCTAAGGTGGATTATGGGAACTGACCCCTAGTGCCCACAGGATAATTTCATAAATCACCAAGCAGCCAGATGGGAAATACAGCCATTTCTGGAGACTTTAAAAGTTCTAAGAATTGGTAGATATGTCTACTTAAACAAAAAAAACTAATACTAAAAACATTGGTATTGGTTTAAGTAGAATGACAAAGCATTTAAAGGGCCTCAAAATAATACAGAATCAGAATCTTTTTAACAATAGATGCCATTCTCCTGATTCTTTATTGTTTTGAAGTATTACTGTAGTTATCCTTTAAATGGACAGTAATCCCATACAGTAACCATACAGAAACCATTCCTTGGCACTCCAGATGTTTGGAAACTACAACTTCCCACATGCTTTTGTTGCTGGGAGTTGTAGTTTCCAAACATCTGCAGTGGAAAGGAATTGGAGATGTTTTGCTATTTCCAAAGCAGCATGGATGTTTTATTTAAAAAGACAGAATATCAAGATTAACACTGTTCTTATAATATTTTATGTAAATTGCTTTCCATTTACTGCAATGTTAATAAATGTAGCCTAAGCAAAAATATAATATTTTACTGGTTCATATGTGAATCTGGATGCAGTATGAGCATTGCTTGGGATACTTGGTCGTATGCTTTAAAAGGAATGCTTTAAAAAAACATGAAATTCTGCTGTGTCAAGCACTTACCTTTCAGTAATACGGCCGGTAACTCTGCATGCTCTGCTCTGCCTGTCGTCACTAGTCGTGACGTCAGCCAGCAGAACAGAGGAAGAGTGAGTGGCCGCCAGATTATGGAAGGGTAAGTGCTTGACCCAAGTATAAACCGAGGTTCGGTTTTGAGGCTTTTTTTAAAGCCTGGAAACCTCGGTTTATACTCTTAGGCGACTCAGGAGACTAACAAGCTGGCTTTAGTTGTTATGTTTAAAGAAATGAAAAGGTGTTGTAACATTAGTTTTATAAGAAGGATCATCTTACCAATAAAGTTAAAGGAACTGTAAACCCATATACCAAACTTTTGCAGTCTTTGCCCTCCATTTGTATTATTCACAGGGAGGTGAGAATGCTTATTCTCACCTCCCTGTGAATAATATTTTGCTCGGGGGACACTGGAACTCACCATAGCTCTGCTCCGCTCGCAGCCGCTCCTCTAACAACCGCTGTCCCGACCATGCGTGCTCTTAGGCGCATGCGCGCCAATACAAGAGATAGGGCACACAATCGGGACAGAACAGCTTTCCTGTGTAGAAGCGGCTGCGAGCGGAGCGGAGCTAAGGTAAGTTCCAGGTCCCCTGAGCAAAATATTATTCACAGGGAGGTGAGAATAAGCGTTCTCACCTCCCTGTGAATAATACAAACGGATGGCAAAGACTTGAAATGTTGAGTTTACAGTTCCTTTAAATAACGTTGCAGCCATTCCACCAAATTCAAATCCTGTATGTCTGTAATTTTTGTGTGTTGTATCTTTTGTAGCAGTGATAAGTTATAAATACATATTGCATACACTACCCTTGTATTTATTAATCTGCAAAAAGCCCACGTCTACATGTTTTAATCCTTAGTGGGCTGTCATCATATCCTGAATTGCGTACAAGCAGACTGTTTGCACGTTAATAAATAAATGATATATTTTTTTTATAAGCAAAGCTTGTGTGTGCCCTATAAACTGATATATATATATTTATATAGTGCTGCAGAGATACAAAGAATGTTCTTAAAGGGCATGTCCACCCTTGTAATAAACTTTTTATATAATGTACTGCTCCTTTCCCCAGCCCCAACCGCATAACTTTTATTTACAGAAAGTGCCCCAATCTTTACTAACCATGCCTCTATCCTTTGCCACACTGCCCTGGCCCTCTGCTTGCATGGAAATGCAAGCAGGGGGCGGGACCGCCAGCCGCATCCGTGATTGGCTGAGAGGCATCCAATCACGGACGCGGCTGCGGGGAGTTCAGACCAGCGAAGGAGAGAGGCATGGTAAGTAAAGATCGGGGCACTTTCTGTAAATAAAAGTTATGTGGTTGGGGCTGGGGAAGGAGCAGTACATAATATAAAAAAGATTTTACACTAGGGGGAGGGAGACAAAATCGGGGGGGAGGGAGACAAAATCGGGAGGGAGGGAGGGGGAGAAGGGCTGCAGTGCGCATGCCAAGCTTCTCCCGGAGGGGAGACAGGAGGCAAAGTCCTATATGGACTCTGCTAACCTCCTGCTGGCCAGTTTTTGGGACTTTGGGGGGGACTACAGGAGAACCATATGGAGCTGGGATGTGAGGTAAGGATTTTTACACATTACATAGTGGGGTCAGTAGTGGGTTAAATTATAGTTTGGGGGATGGACATGCCCTTTAAAGTACATTCAAATACAGTAAAGGGTACAAAACTTTAAATTTTATTTATGTTCCGGGTTGGAACTAATATGACATTGCAAAATCTGCCTACAGTGTTTTTCCTTCTACAAACATAAAAAGTTGTCACTGACGTGTTGAAACATTAATATGGAAATGTTTGATGTATGTTAATTAGAAAAACATTACCTTGCTGAATGCACCCTCGGATCCCAATCAATAGGGCAGCACTGTGGTAAAGGGGTAAGGGCATGTAAATAACATCTTTAGGTGTAATGCCAATTAGGTTTTGAAAAAATCCGCTACCTAAGAGTCGGCCATGAGATACAATAGCAGCTTTAGGGAGACCTTAAAAAACAAAAATAGAATGTTAGCAAATTAGTAGTACATTGTATAAGTAACTCATAATGTTTATCTTTTTATTATTCCAGCAGGCAAGGACTCGGTTTTTTCCCCTGTCACTAAGACAGCTCAGGGACTAGGCTGCTGACATCTGTTGGGGGGGGGTTTGCAGCATCAACTGTTCATACTGTATCTCTGTATAGATTTCACAGACAACATTTTCGCCAGTGTCAAACAAAATACACACAGCAAAGAGCCTCACAAAGCAGAAGCACTGCAGATACTATCAATGTATAGAGCAATTCAAAGACTATTCTTTTGAGGGGGGAGAGTGCTGGCAACCTGTCACATGGACAATTTACTGCAAAGGGAATTGCCGAATCATGAGGAGCCTTTAGGTGGTGAATACCCTGGTGGTGTCTTTTACCAGAAGTATCCTGTCAAATGTAAGGACTTAAAGGACAACTCCACCCACATAATGACACCTTTTACAAAGAACGGCCTTTTTAAAATATGTTGAGGTATCCTACTTTGTCCTCTGGAATCATTACTGTATGCCTGCTATGCTTCTGGTGGTCTCATGGAAACTGAGAAATTTAGAAACCTGTACTGAGCCTGGGCATGCTCAGAAGAGGCAGACAGGGGATTAACATTCAGTCATTGGCTGTGATGTCAACTGTCAAATCCATAACTGACAGTTATTAACTGGAAGAACCAGGAAGATTTTATAAGGTAAAATTACAAATCGACAAAACAGGAAACGTCCCAAGAATATTTAAGATCTGAAGGGAATGCAGGTGTCAATGCAGAAAATCCACTCAGCCTCACATTAAAGTAGACAAGATGTTCAATTACTACATCTAATAGGATTACATACCTTATGGTTCCCTTGGAAGTTGACTTGGTTTAGGTCTTTAAAGGGACAGTTCAGTGGAAATGATCAATATTTGTTAAATTGTTAGTTTGTGTAATGCCTTCTTAGTTATTCTACATATTCTCCCCCATTTTGAAAAATCAGTTGATTTCATACCATTTTTGTTCCCTGCTGTTGATGCAAGTCAGGCTCGCTACTTCCAGTTTTCACGTGCCGCTTTTCGTAATCCTCGAATGTTCGAGGATTTTCAAACGTTCGGCAAAACTCGAACGGCCACTTCCGAAAACCTCGAACAGCGGGAGATTTCCCAAAACAACCCGGCCGGATGTTCGGGGTTCCTGCAGCTCGAAACTGGGACCCCCTCCTGGGTCCTTAAAAGGACCTTTGTGGCCCTGACAAGGCCCCTTTGGGGCTTAAGGGGTCCCACAGCTCGAACAGGGTCCCCCCTCCCCGGCAGTTATAAATGCCTTTGTGGCCCTTGGAAGCGCCCTTCCGGGCCTGACAAGGGCCCTTTGGGGCCTATGGGTTCCTGCAGCTCGAACCGGGACCCCCCTCCCCGGCCCTTGTAAGGGCCCTTGTGGCACTGATTAGTGCCTTTGTTGGGGGTCCTGCAGCTTGAAGCAGGACCCCCGGCGGCTCTTAAAGAGCCCTTGGGCGGCGTTTTCCATCCGGTGACACCAGCTCTGCTGAGGCCACTGACCCCAAGAAGTACCCCTGCAGCCGCCAGGGGTACCTTCAGTGCCGGTGCCCTGAACACGGCAGATGTTACCGGTGTCTTGATCCGATGCGACATCTTCGGGCTAGTGACACCAACACCACTGAGGTCGCTGATGCAAGTCAGGCGTGCTGCTTTTGGTAATCCTCCAGCACCGCCGGCCTAAGCGGAGCCGATGTTGCTAGCCGCTTCTTTCTTCTGCCATCTAATGCGATGACTTCTGAGCTCCACGGAGGTTTGCACCTCTTTATATAGGTTTGCAGAAAACCCTAATCCATTTCTGATTGGTCAATTTTTCAATGCTTGGTTTACATGGTTTATATTAACCAATCAGATTTCAGAAAATTGGAAAATCTGACTGGTTAATGTATACCATATAAACCAAGCATTGAAAAATTGACCAATCAGAAATGGATAAGGGGTCCCGGCGTTACAGTAATAAATTCATAGGACAAAGTATGATATATCAACATATTTTAAAGAGGCCATTCTTTCTAAAAGATGTTCTTATGAGGGTGGAGTTGTCCTTTAAAAATTCTTATTGCTATTCTTATAATTGTCCCCTAGGGGCACAGCCACACTGTGCCGCAAACGCAATCGCACACGGAATCGCATGCGATTTTATGTGCGATTTCGTTGCATTTGTGCAAGCCTTTTCTTCATTAGGTATAGGAAAACGCATGCGATTGCGATTAAAAATACGGAACGAAAATCACAATCGCATGCGCGTGGTTTCGGTGCAATGCCGTGGTTTCAATGATCTAAAAAACGCAAGAAAAACGCGATAGTGTTGCCTAGCCCTTATAGGGTTAGGGTTATAGGGTTATAATCTAGAGCTAATGCTTTATCATATGCTCTAGACAGTCATTATAGATAAGTGCATTTCTTTGTAATCCACATTCATTATGCAGTAATGTTACATAATATCTGCAGGGTATAGAGAGAAATACACTGACCATGCCTCACCTCAGTCAGCTAGCATAAAGGGCAGAAAGAAAGGCTTTCTGTGCTAAAAAGTATTTTTTTATCTGTGAAAAATAAACTAATTTGTACTGTAGTTCTATCAAACATTTATAGCAAGAAATGACACTCTATACCTGTAGTCCCGGAAGTATATATATAAACGGCTATTGATTTTACATTGACATCTTCTCTGTAAGATTTAGGGATTGGTTTATCAGAAGCAGCTTCCACTTTGTCAGTTAGACTCTCCACTCCATTTGTAGAGGATTCTCTGCTCAAGTAAAATACCTGAACTTCTTGTTGTTTTAAGGTAGGCAGCACTTCTTCTACTGCATGTTTCAGTTCTAATTAGACAAAAGACCATGTCAGTTTCAATTGTGAGAATAGTGATCTTAACTAAAAACTTGTTGGTTTGAGACTTCTTAATCTGGGCCAATATTTCACCCTGGTCTGCCATCTAGATCAAATTAGCCAAGTGATAAACTGTGAAACTGGTTTGATTGGATGATCATTCGTGATGAAAATAACCACTGGTCTGCTATGTTTAAGGCTACTTTCACACAAACGCCAATTCGTGGTTCATGTCGAATTCTGCCCAGCGATTTCTGAGTGTTGCCACTAGGAGAATTGTGCATGCAGTGTTTTCCCAGTGGCAAAACTTCTGGATCTGCTAGCAAAATACGTGTAGAAATGACAAACAGGCGTTCGTGTTAAAATTAGCCTTAAAGGGCTAATAATTCCCCCCACCACTGGCCCCACTCTGTAGTGAATAAAAATCCTTACCTTACATCCCAGCTCCAAATGGTTCTCCTAGAATCCCCCCCCCCCCCCCAAATTAAAAAAAAGTGGCTACCAGGAGGATAGCAGAGTCCATATAGTACTCTGCCTCCTGTCTCCCCCCCCCCAGGAGAAGTTTGGCATGCGCACTGCAGCCATTCTCCCCCATCCCTTTCCTTCCCGTTTTGGACTCCCACCCCCTAGTGTAAAATCCATTTTATATAGTGTAGGGCTTAGTCCCCCAGCCCCAACCGCTATATTTTAATGTAAGAAACTTCCCCGATCTTTACTTACCTTCCCTCTTTCCTACGCCGTTCAGATCTACCGGCAGCCACGTCCGTGATTGGCTGCCTCTCAGCCAATCACAGACGTGGCTGACGGTCCTGCCCCTCTGCTTGCATTTTCGCGCAAGCTGAGGGTCGGGCAGTACAGCAGAGGAAAGAGGGAAGGTAAGTAATGTTTGGGGAAGTTTCTGGCAATAAAAATATAGCAGTTGGGGCTGGGGGACTAAGCCCTACACTATATAAAAAATTGAAAAGAAGGGTGGACATACCCTTTAATGCACATATGAGAAGTCAGGGTGAATTATTGGCCATGACACATTAATTTCTGTCTAATAGACTTGTTATCAGTAAATCAATTAATAGATCAGTCATTGTATTAAGGTGCCCATAGACTATGTAAGAAATTAAGACAGATGTCCAATCTCTCATAAGATAAATGTCCAATCTATCTAGAACCGCTTAGCCCGTTCTTTCATACAATCAATTTGAGATCACATAATGAATGGGTCAGATTCATTCTCAAAATAAAAAACGCTGCTTGTAAAATGTGGTCTTTAGACAATAGATCTATATCTCAAATCTATCTAATGTCTGCCCAGTGTATGGCCAGCTTTAGTGTGTGTGTACTAGTGCTTAGTCTTGCACTTTGGAGTTCCATCTCTTTTCTGACATACTGTACACAATTAATATTGGTTAACAAACCAGTATTTTTTTGGCAAGGGGTTGCCAAAAGGAACATACAAAGAGATTCAATAAAAGTTCTTATCATTTAAAATGGTGCTAATTTTGCCCCAATCAATCAGATCTTATTTAACATTTGAAAGCTAACATCTGATTGGTTAGGGCAAATTAGCACCATTTTAAACGATAAGAACTTTTATTGAATCTCCGTGTAAGTATTTTCCGAACCTATGGAAATGCCACTATAAAGTGCTGTCAAAAACAAATAAAGATGTTCTTGTGAACTTAACTTTACTTACTCTTATGTTGCACTGTGTATCCTACTATAACTGTGGCTTTTTGTATGTGCTAAAATAAAGTATGTTTTAGGGCTGGTTTACACAAGCAGATATTTTGGGCCGACCGATGGTTATTTCCGCATATCAGTCAGTTGGCCCAAAATATCAGAGGTGTTATTGCATTCACCATTGATCTATCCTCCACTTCATCCGAATACGGTGAAAGGTTCGATCAGACATGTCGGTAAATCACAGCCAACTGGCTTGCCAGGCTGAAAAATCTGCCCATGTAACAGCCCAGGCAATAAGAACTTCTTGTTACTGTAGGATTGGAAAAAGAATGTTAGCTTTATTTATTTTGTTTCTTCGGAAAATAAAACATTCAGTATTTATCATTAATTAGATTTCTATGATATTCTCTATATCCACTAGGTCCAAACCATAGTAACTGTAGCATTCTTACATCGATGTTATTTGATCAGTGTTGCTATGGACTCATGGCAAACATATACATGGAGATGCAATATCCCGTGCTAAGGGGAAAAATAAGTGCAAACCCCATGCTAACCAATGTTAGGGCTAGGCCACACTGCTGCGTTTTTTTGCATTTGCGCTTGCGATTGCGTTTTTAAAAAATCATTGAAAACGCGGCAACGCAAAAAAACCGCACGTTTTTCGGTGCGATTGCGTTTTGCGTTCTGCATTTTTAATCGCAATCGCATGCGTTTTCCTATACTTATTGAAGAAATCGCAAGCGCAAACGCAAAAAAATCGCACATGAAATCGCATGCGATTGCCCTCAGTGAGGGTTTTGTACTCATTTTGCGATGATTATTGCACCAAAATTAAAGCCTTTTCAATTGTAGCTTTAAAGCCGTGCAAAAGATCACAACTTGACGCTCATATTCACGCGATACAATAACAGTCACAAAGTGGTTACTACATCGTGGGAACAAGTGCACGTCAATTGCAACATTTATTGCATCTCCCCGTAGTTGTCTGTGAGCTATAATACCAATATGAACCTTTTCCACCCAAAGTGCTCAATCTAAGCTGGAAAATCTAAATATTCTTCCTTACCTGAAGCAGCAATTAGCACTTTAGCACCACTGGTTCTAAAACTGTGAAGAAAGGATTTTCCACGTATGTTATAATTTAGACAAGCCAAAGGACATCCCAGTTTGATTAAGCCAAACCAAATCCAGATATATGCAGGTTCATTCCCTATGAAGATTGCGACACAGTCTCCCTGGTTTAGCTTAGCGTGATGTTTCAGTGCCCAAGCCATTTGATTGCTTTTAAGATCTACATCCTTATAAGTATATGCCTGGTCTTGAAACAAAATAAAATTTTGATCAGGTCTAACAGACACTTGTTGCAGAAATATGTCCAGTATAGTAAATGAACTGGATTTTAGTAAACATCGGTTAATATTTTGTGCATAACGGAAAAGTTTAAAAAAATAAGAAAAATCTTGCCACAAATAAGGAAAAAATATTCGTCTTAGCAGCCAAAGAATGGGAAGAACCCCCAGAATGACTGTCTGCAGGGCAGACATCGCACTTTGCAAAGGTTGAATAATGTACAAACTGTCCGGAGAAGATAAGAAAAGTAACTGAATCACTGACACCATCAGGCATGGTATGTAACAGAACAACAGTATGTGAACTCTGTACCTGCACAGCTGCCTGTGACTGAGAATGTTTTATTCTCACTATTTAACTTTTTCAGTACCTGTGGGGAATACAAACACACTCATTCTTTTAATTCTTTTACACTCATATTGCATTTGTTCTGTTTTGGCAGCAATGAAGCAAAATAATCAAATCAAACATAGTAAAAAAACAAAAACAAAAAAAACCCATGATCTGAAGGGTGTTCAATAAATGAAAGAAGTACATATTGGCCAATGCAATAAAAAGGTGCAAAAGTTTGCCTGTGCTTTTTATTCTGCAGCAACTTATCAGATGTTATCTAACTGCAGTAGTCCACTAAAAAGCTGACATGTGATTGGTTGCTACAAATTAATAGCACGGGGAAACTTTTGCATCAACCCCTGGATGAATATTCAACTGTTCTAGGGGCCTGTTTATAAAGCAGCAATGTTGATTTTTTATTTTTTTTTTAGCAATAAATACATGTTTATTGCTAAAAAAAAAAGGGGGGTTTGCCTGTGTGGAGGTTAAAGCGTCCATCATTTTTTGGTATCTAGTGCACCTGCATGTAAAGAAGACAAGTTGGAAGATAGAAACTGACACAATCCACTCAAATATAGTATTTATAAGGTTATTGCTTAGCTCTGGTTTATTTATGGAATTTAATCATACTCATTCTATTCATATGCCATGCACAAAATGTAACCCCCTGGCCCAGCAGTTGCAGTGCATACTGCAACATGAACTGGAAAAAAGGACATTTTGTATACCTACCTAGACGAATCTGCATCCCTCTGCATGCACTCGCATGTTTAGAGACAGCCAATCGGGGAGGCAAAGAAAAATGAGGTGTACAAATAATTGTCAGCCAAAGCAGCCGACAAATGACTTGCTTGCCTGGTAATTTTATGTGGGTGGCTCCTCTCAATATAATTATGTTCTGCTGGATTGCAAAACAGTCTTGCAGCAGGCGGTGTTCTAGTCACCTCCCAATAGCCAAGCAGCCTGTCTGTAGGGGGATAGAAGGTAAAGATTGTTTTAAAACGATTTGTTTTGTTCTTGGCTCCTTGAAGATCCGCCGGGCAAATCTGGCAACAAACCCCAACTGAACGTCCATTTCGGCTGACAAAGTTCCCATACGCGGCATGATTATAGTCTGCACCCGTGATCACACATGTGTATGAATCTTTAGAGTAAAGAGAAGGCCTGGACCTGTACTGACAGTGTAAGGATTTTTCTCCCTGCCGGTGGCACTGGACTCTTGAACACTGCACTTTCATAGTCTACCAGCATAGGTCTCTTTCATCATCACCAACCCCATTTATGTACTGCTGGCTGTTTTTTTAAGGACTATGCCTTTCTTGTTTCATTTCCAGAACCTTGGTTTGTACCTGACTCCCCCAGTCTGGTTCTCTATATTCCTGGTTCTGTTCTCCAGAATCCAGTTTTGGTTCCTGATCTTGCTCTCCAAGATTCTGTTTCAGCCCCTGACTTTGGTTACTTAGTGAGGGTTTTTGTTTGCTGGGCTTTGCTTTGCCACTTGTCACAAAATGTTTGTTTTCTTGATTTTAACCAAATCTTTTCTTTCATTACTGAGGCCTCCCTGTAGCTTTCAGTTTATTTTCCTAGTTACAGCTTGGCAGCCAGGAGCATAACAGCCAGCTAACAGAATTGCTTAAGATTAACCCCTTATTCAGACTGGTAGCACTCAGTCCTTAATTATTATGGGGGAATTTACCAGAGAGTGCTGTGGGCACACAACACTCCTTTCTCCTCTTAAAGTCACGCTAACCGGTTTATGATTGGTTAACGTGACTTTAAGCCTTGGTTTGCGGCAACTCTGTGAGAACCAGAAGAAACTCTTGCACAGCCTTCCCAAGCCTATTTACCAGAGGCTGCGTGGCCTATTGCATGTAAGTATTTAATGCCAGTATTCGTGTGGGTGAGATTCACCCAGAGCCATGCAGCCACTGGTAAAGCCGCTATGGTAAATTTGCCCAGAGAGCTTACGGCTCTGGGTGAATCTCCCTGTTAGAGTGTAAAGATATTGACATCAGACTGGATAAAGATGAATAAAATAAAGGAGGAAAAGTGCTAGAGGAAAGGAATGTACCCCCCAGATTTCTATTGTATGCTGCAATATTCTAGGAGACTTTTTTTTTTGTTCATTAGTTTTTTTATTCATTTTTTTCAAAGTAAACAAACATTAAACATGTTTAACGTAAAAGAACAGGTGTCTATCATGTGTAAAGTTAAGCAATAAACACAGCATTGGCTTTCTCCCTTCCTCCTCCCCCTCTCCAGCATATTACAATTATTTATCTACAATAGGTTCCTTATAATTATTGTCAGTTTTTTGTGTGCTTATTACATAAGGTACTTTTAGTGAGCAGTCCTATTATATATTTATACATACATGGAAAAGGAGGAAAAAAAAAAAAAGGGGGGGGGTATAAAGAAACAAGAAGGTAATCATTCTTACCATGGTTATGGACGGCCGGACGGGATCCCGCAGCCCCCTGCAATATTTCGAATTTAGAGAAATATTATCGTTGCATCTTCAGTGTCCAAATATCCCATACTTTGGACCATCCTTTTATATTGTTGTGTATTGTACTTGCCATGTGCTCGCCGCTATGTATCCACCATAACCTGCTGATCATCTCATCTTTAGTTACGGTGCCTCCTTTCCAGGTTTTCGCTATGAGGCCTCTTGTGACCCCACAGATGACGGAAATTAATCTGCTGGCTTGTGTATTAAATCCTTCTGGGGGGTGGTTAAATAATGCTGTCATGGGTGTTAATTTATATGATAGGTTAAAGATTTCTTTTATTATTTGTTCGCAAATCTGCCATATTTTCCTCACCTCACTACATCCCCACCAACAATGATATTGATCGGCTATTTCTTGGCAGCCTCTATAGCAGAGTGGTGGGATTGTTGGTATTGCTTTGTGTAGGAAGGCTGGGGTGGTGTACCAATCATAGACTATCTTATAGGTTTTTTCCTTGATTAATACGTTTGAGGTGCATTTTGCTGATTGGGAGAATATTTTTAACCATTGATATTCTTCTAGGTTGAAATGGAGTCTAGATTCCCATTTCAGCATCGGGGGGCCTTTAATTGGCAAAGTATCATGCCAGATGAGTTTGTATAAAAGAGATATCACTCCCCTTTGTGGAGTCAGGCCTGTGCTTAGTCTCTCACATGGAGAGGGGTTGTGTGTGGTGCATTTTGTGAGTGTTGTTCTAGTGTATGACAGAATTCTGGTATACGAGTACCAGAGTGAGTGAGGGATCTTATATTTTGCCTGTGCTTTCGGCCAGGACAACAGCTCCCCTGCGGAGTCCACAACATCCGATATTCTATATATACCAATATTTGTCCACGTTTCATCATTGATCCCAGACGGTTCTCCTCCGAAATAAGGAGTGTGGAACAGGGGCATTAGTGCGGAGGGGCTTGGTATCAGTTTAAATTTTTTGTTGCATCGGTCCCATATTTGCAGTGAGGTCCGGATTATATATTCTCTGTGGGGTAGCTTTAGGTTTCTGGTATGGGGTTGGGTCCAGAGGATTGAATAAGAATGCAAAGGTGATAGGTAACAATTTTCCAGGTCTACCCGTCGTGTTCGTGTTGCCCCTTGTGTCCATTGTAAGGTTTGAGCCAGTCTGGCGGCTAGATGATATGAATTTATGTTTGGTAGGGCGAAGCCTCCTTTCTCTTTTGCTCTGGTTAGATACGCGTATTTGATTCTGGGTCTCTTGTTTTGCCATATGAATTTCCTAATTTCGCTTTGCAGATTTGTGGAGTCCTTTGGTTTGAAGTTCAGGGGGAGAGCTCTGAATAAGTATAGAATTTTGGGTAATATATTCATTTTGATTGCGGTTATTCTGCCTGCCAGAGAAAGTTGGTATGGGGACCATTCCTTTAGTAGTTTAATTAGTTGTGTGATTAATTTGGAGTAGTTATTTATGTATAATATGTGTGGGTCTGCACTTAGTTGAATCCCTAAGTATCTGAATGATTTCTCTGTCCATTTAAAGTGGAATTGTGGGCTTAGTGTGTTGCGGATCGATGGTGGGATGGACAGGCTGTAGGCAGTGGATTTGGAGTTGTTTATTTTGAAGCCTGAGAATTCTCCGAATGATTGTAGTGTTTTATATATTTCCGGGAGGGATTGGAGTGGGTTAGTAAGGTATATGAGGGTGTCGTCTGCGAACATAGATACTTTTGTTTCCATGTGTTTTATTCTGATACCTGTGATTTCGGCGTTCTCTCTGATGCTCTCCCCTAATGGTTCTATGCACATAGCGAAAAGCAGAGGCGAGAGAGGGCAGCCCTGTCTGGTGCCATTACGAATTACTATTTCTTCGGATGGGTAGCCCATATTTCTCAACTTGGCTTTGGGGTTTTGATATAAACTGAATATCGATTGGACAAATATTTCTGGCATTCCAAATTGATATAGTTCCTTCCTAAGATATATCCAGTTCACCCTATCAAATGCTTTTTCTATATCTAATGAAAGAAGCATTGCAGGTGTCTCTTCAATAATGGCTGATTGCATTAGATTGAGCGCTGTTCGTATGTTGTCGGTTGGTTGTCTGTTCATGACAAACCCTGTCTGATCATAGTGAATTATGGTTGGTAATATGTGTTTCAATCTGTTGGCTAGAATTTTGGCGAATATTTTTACATCTGTGTTAATTAGTGATATTGGCCTATAATTGTTGACTTGTGTCGTGTCTCTGTCGGGTTTAGGAATTACTATAATGTGTGCTTCAAGCATTTCTGCCGGGAAGGATTCGGTTCCCGTGAGTATACCATTGAAAAGTTTGGTAAGGTTTGGGAGTATTAGCTTCGAGAAGGTTTTGTAATATTGGGTGGTGAATCCATCCGGGCCGGGGGCTTTGCGTGGTTTAGTTTCTTTTAGGATCTGTTGGATTTCTTCGGTCGTGATAGGGGATATCAGTTTTTGGGCTTGGTCTATTGAAATCTGTGGTAGGTTCAGCTTTGCAAAAATGGAGTTCATGTTCTTTTCGTGGTCTTGGCTTTGTTGGGATGTATGGGTGTTATATAGGTTTTGGTAGAATTTGGCAAATTGGTTGGTTATTATACGTGGGTCAAATTGTAATTGGCCTTGACGGTCCCTTATGGGCAGGAATTTATTGGCCGTCATTTTCTTATTCAATTTGTTAGCCAGCATGGTACTTGGTTTATTATAGTTACAGTATAGGTATTGGCTTGTAAATCTGAGGGCTTTCTCTGCTTTTATAGATAGTAATTGTGTTAACTCTCTTTTGTATTTGACCGTGAGTTTGTGGAGTGTTTCATTCCAATTTCTGCTGAGATGTTGGTCTGTGTTTTTAATTAGTGTGAGTAGTTCTTGTGTTCTTGATTCTCTTATTCTTTTTATCTTGGCCGCTATTTGTATGCACTTGCCCCTGATTACCGCGTTATGTGTCGTCCAGAGCAAAGCTAAGGAGATCTCTGGTGAAGCGTTTTCTTTGAAGAAGTGTTGGATGGTTTGTGAGATTTCTTCTCTGTTTGTTTCGTTTGCTAAGTGCGCTTCATTTAGGCGCCATATAGGAGGGGGTCTGTTGCTTTTCAGGTTTTTTAGGTTTATTTTAACATATGCGTGGTTTGACCAGGATATTTCTGATATATACGTGTTGGTGGCTGAGGGTACCAGTTGGGGGGTGATAAATATATAATCGATACAATACAAGAATTGTGGAAGCACTCCAATTAGGCTAATTTACAACTACATTTAGCGGAAGTGCTACTGATCTGGTCAAAACATTTATACAAACATAGAAAAGATAATCAATGCACATTCCTGGGCCCCATACAATATCATATTATCTGCACACTGGCATACTTTATAAGCAAAGGGGTTTTAGTATACATTACTGTGATCACATGAATGAAAAGCCTTCCATCCACGTCAAGGTAACCCCAGTCTGGAAGGTCCTAACGTCTAACCTTTTCAATTTCTTTTACTTCAATTACGATTAGCAAACTTTTGCATTTCTCATTCTTACACACTGGATCCATATAACAGGCTCTCTCCCTTCCCCCTCAGCCCTTTGGCTTTTTAAAATGAGGGAAGAGGCCATCCAGTGCTTTATATTAAGCAGGAGAGACCTCCCATTAAGGGGGCGTGTTGGGGGTGCTATTACCACATGGAGGCTTGACCAAGCCTCCCAATAAATACATACAATACAGAATTGGGGAAGCACTCCAATTAGGCTAATTTACAACTCATTTAGTGGAAGTGCTACTGATCTGGTCAAAACATTTATACAAACATAGAAAAGATAATCAATGCACATTCCTGGGCCCCATACAATATCATATTATCTGCACACTGGCATACTTTATAAACAAAGGGTTTTATATACATTACTGTGATCACATGAATGAAAAGCCTTCCAACCACGTCAAGGTAACCCCAGTCTGGAAGGTCCTAACGTCTACCTTTTCAATTTCTTTTACTTCAATTACGATTAGCAAACTTTTGCATTTCCATTCTTACACACTGGATCCATATAACAGGCTCTCTCCCTTCCCCCTCAGCCCTTGGGCTTTTTAAAATGAGGAAGAGGCCATCCAGTGCTTTATATTAAAGGCAAAGGACCTCCCATTAGGGGGCTTGTTGGGGGTGCTATTACCACATGGAGGCTTGACCAAGCCTCCCAATAAATACATACAATACAAGAATGAGAAGCACTCCAATTAGGCTAATTTACAACTACATTTAGCGGAAGTGCTACTGATCTGGTCAAAACATTTATACAAACATGAAAACATAATCAGCACATTCCTGGGCCCCATACAATATCATATTATCCGCACACTGCATACTTTATAAGCAAAGGGGTTTTAGTATACATTACTGTGATCACATGAATGAAAAGCCTTCCATCCACGTCAAGGTAACCCCAGTCTGGAAGGTCCTAACGTCTAACCTTTTCAATTTCTTTTACTTCAATTACGATTAGCAAACTTTTGCATTTCTCATTCTTACACACTGGATCCATATAACAGGCTCTCTCCCTTCCCCCTCAGCCCTTTGGCTTTTTAAAATGAGGAAGAGGCCATCCGTGCTTTATATTAAAGG
The DNA here is from genome assembly GCA_019447015.1 of Hymenochirus boettgeri. Classification (NCBI taxonomy): domain Eukaryota; kingdom Metazoa; phylum Chordata; class Amphibia; order Anura; family Pipidae; genus Hymenochirus; species Hymenochirus boettgeri. The sequence continues at coordinate 177,507,588 of CM033471.1, forward strand.
CAGAGACCTCCCATTAAGGGGGCGTGTTGGGGGTGCTATTACCACATGGAGGCTTGACCAGGCCTCCCAATAAATACATACAATACAAGAATTGTGGAAGCACTCCAATTAGGCTAATTTACAACTACATTTAGCGGAAGTGCTACTGATCTGGTCAAACATTTATACAAACATAGAAAAGATAATCAATGCACATTCCTGGGCCCCATACAATATCATATTATCTGCACACTGGCATACTTTATAAACAAAGGGGTTTTAGTATACATTACTGTGATCACATGAATGAAAAGCCTTCCAACCACGTCAAGGTAACCCCAGTCTGGGGCCCAGGAATGTGCATTGATTATCTTTTCTATTGTTTGTATAAATATATAATCGAGTCTCGTGTACACCTTATGGACCACAGAGTAAAAGGAGTATTCCCTTAGATTCGGGTGGTGGATTCGCCAGATACCTACAAGATTTAGAGATCTCAAAAAGTTGTAAGACTTCTGGGTATCGGTTGGGTGGAGCGTGGTCCGCGGGTGCTGATCTGTCCACGGTCGGTGCAAGGTTGCATTAAAATCCCCCAGCTAATATTGGGCCGGTAAGAGAATTGTGTTATTTGTGCTTTCAAGGCCCGGTAGAATGATTTTTGTGCCCTGTTTGGCGTGTATATGTTCACTATCGTGATCTTGGTGGACTGAATCTGTCCATTGAGAATGATATAGTGGCCTTGAGGGTCACAGAGGGTGGAGTCTACTGTGAATCCTAATGATGCCCTGACTAGCACTGCCACCCCAGCCTTCTTTGTTGGGGCCGATGCAAAGTATGTTTGGGAGTATTTTTGCCCCAATACCTAGTTTCATGTCCTTTTTTAAAGTGTTTTTCCTGGAGTAGAAGGAATCGGGATTGGGTTTATTGTAGTACTGTAGGCCATTTTCCCTTTTTGTGGGGAGTTCAGTCCCTTACTTTATGTTTTATTATGGATGTGTCAGCAGGCATGGTGGGTTACACATTGTGTTAGTTGCTTATTAGGAGGTTGAGCACTTACTTGTGATTTTGGTCGTGGGTGTGTTTTGCAGAGTATGATGGTTATTATAGGTGGATGCTGAGGGGGTACTGCGGGATGCCGTCTGCCGTCTTTCTTAAGCAGTTCCTGTTGTGAGATACTCCTCTTGACTGTAAGTAGTCAAAAGAATTGATTGATTTCTGTGTCTTGAAATTAAATAATACAAATTGATAACATTTATAACTATATATATTGTTGAGGTTGTCAGGGTTGGGATGCCTCCGTTTTTCGGTGGCATCCGGGAGAAGACTCTGTTTGAGTTCTCTTTGGTTATTTAGGTGGTTCTTGAGGTGGCACCTTTGTGTTGGGGGGTATGTCTATTCCTATCAGATTTCTAGGGTTGTCCATTAGGGGAGTCAACGGATTCTGGGGGTTCGTGGGCCCCTGCTTGAGTTGTCGAAGGATACTAAGACGTTTTGGGGCTCAAGCAGAAATACTGGTTTTCCTTGAAGAACATTGGTAGAAAGGAGGGTTTAGACCCTGTGGGTTTAGTTAATGTTGTGTGTAATCCAATCTGTAGGATTGGGGTATTATCGAATTCTCAGTGCATTCAAGGCCCTCTCGACCCACCCACATCACCCATTCTAGGAGACTTTTTGTGTGCAGGTTATTACTTTGCTTTTATTTTCTTGTAATTTTGTAAACCATAACTGGACTTGAGATTTCTGGAATGTAGTGCAGTAACCACTCTAAAGGTGGCCACCACACATGCGAATTGTACAGCATGTTCCAACAGATCACATTGGTATCTGTCAGCACACATGCTGTGGGAACCGCATACACATACCCGACTGATCCCCATACCCAGTATGGGGATCGCTCGGACATGCATCCATACACGGTACGATCGTATCATCTCCCTTTACTAGTCGATAACGACAGACTGAAATTTTCCATCTTTCTTTACCGACCGTAGTGGTGCTACTACGTTCATTTCGTTGGCACTCCGTTCATGTCGGGAAAAGCCCATCACATGAACGATCATGGTAAATCCCGTTGTTGAATGATGGGATTTACCCATATCGTCGTATGTATGGCCACCTTAAATTTCACTATTTAAGGTTGGATTTTAGTGGTCTCAAGCAAATTTTTTGTGGTACTCTCATATAGCAGTGTTAACTGCTGTTTGTAGAGGCTACACATTACATGTGCTGTACATCATTCCTACAATCTGCCATATAATTTAATCTTTACAAGGCAGAAAAAGAAGCATGGTGTATGAATAGCATTTATCTCAGCCCTTTTAGATATGCCTTAAATGTAAATTGCCAATGGGCTTGAGTTAGTCAGAATAAGTATCACATTATTACAGGTGAATGATACCAGTTGATCTAAAAAAAAAAAAATACAAGAAGTGATGCTTTCAGGCTGGCCCCACTAACCCGTTTGGTGTGTGCTGGTGCGCTACTATAGAAAAAGAATGGACCTATGTGTATTAGTTATAATTCTCTCAACGGAAAAAGCATTCCAAACCAATACAACACTCTTAGAATTAAAGATGCTTTAAACTGTCTGGTTGGTATTAAGTTGTAAAGCATGCTAGATATATGAAGTGGAAACTACCAAATCCCGAAACAATCAAAAATCCGATCGGAAGACCCCATCGAATCTCTCTACAATGCACCGTTGACCTTCCATAGATTTCAGCTTGAAAACTATGGAAGGTATGGTCTGGATGATGGGGTCGATGGAAAGTTTTCCATGTTGCCCGATGAGTTTTTTTTCGATAGACCAATCGATTTAGAAGATTGGTCTATTAAAAAACAAAAAGTGTCATTGATTATCTGACCAATTGGATCGAATGTATCAAATTGATCAGAATATCGATGTCGTGTATGCTCACCGTAAGTGTGGCAGTGAGTGATATAGATTTTAGTATTATTTCAGATTTATAGCCATTAAGGCTGGTATCGGTTTCCACACCATTAGTAGTGGGTTTTGGCAGTAGTCTATATATACCTGGTAAGTGGTAACACTAATGACACCTGGTTTTGACCCGGTGAGCTGGAAAAGATCTGTTGGTCTGAGGTTGAAAGATGTAGTTCTGTCACTGGTATTGGTTCCGACTACCGTTAGTGAGTGGGTGGTGGCATTATTTTATAACCTGGTAAGTCAGTATTTCCGTCACAGTTCCATTCTGCTTTACAGTTTTGTTGTAGAAATAATTTAAAAAATTGTCATTTGGTGTTGCCAAGTCCATTTTAATTTAATTACTATATATTCTAACATTCAAATGTAAAAACTCCTGTTCATTACTTAAGATCTTTAGCAGGACATTCATCTACAGAATCGACAGGACATGCATTATAACAGGATTTGGAGAGTTTTTAACTAAGTGCATATCAGCAAAAGCATTTCCTGGAATTGTGTCACATGAGAAATATGGCAGAATTTTGTATTGCAGTGAGCTAAAATTAAAGTTCGGGTTTTTAATACTTTCTGCAGCTTTTGTAGTTAAAGGCTGGATTAGATGGGAATGTGTTCTTATTCAACCTCCTTTCCTATGTTGCTATGTTGGTCAGTCGCTGGAAGGAAAATCCTCTCACTGGTTACGCTGAATATGGGCGTCTCATGTTCCTTCCCAGATTTCCAACAACAGGAAAAGCCTGAGCTGCTTGGGATGCAAGAAACCACAAGGACTCTATTGTGCTAACCAGGTATTTATTAGTTTGTAGTGTGGGCCATTTAACCAGTATGCAGTTTATGTAAACCGATTTTTTTACATGAATAGTGTAAAATTAGAATATATTTTAAAAACTTTAAATGAAACTTTAATATTTTACATTTACATACTTTTAGGAAAGTTTTTGATTTATTAAAATAAGGAATCTTTTCCCATTCTTAGAGGCATATATTGTAATGTTCAATGAAAAGAAACGGCAACGTGTTAATTATTTCACATCTAGTAACTGTTTGACTGAGGAACATAATAATGCGACCCCTAATGGTAGGTTGGGATTTTCCATCTCTTTTTCAAACAAACCTTTTTATATTTATTTATTTGCTTTCTACTAGCTTAATCTTTGACCATTGAACACTGTGTTTACCTTTGTACCTAGAGAGACTGAGGAACTGTTAATAAACTCTTACAATAGAAGCAGCAAGGAGTGGACAGGTAAGTACAACAGTAGACAACACTAATGTGTTTAAAACATAACAGATTGTGAGTGTTTCAAGGTCAGGGGAAAATAAGAAAACCCCTATTAAAAACAGCTAAGGCTGGTACACACCAGCTTAGTTTTTGTCCCACCGAGCATTTGCTACTTGCGATTCGTTGCAATGGCGTCGTGGCAATAGTGCCAATATGGCACTATCGGTCTGTTGGCCGGAAATATCTGCTGGTGTCAGTAGTATAGATATTTTTGAGGGGTAACATTATGATTCAATTGAAAATGTCAGTCTTTTTAAAGTGTTTGAAGCTGCTGCAGGTTTGTCATTTTCCTCTACATGCATCTGTGCAATATAGAAGACCAGGTTAAATGCTCACCATTGAATTATAACTATGAAAGGAAATTTTCACCCAAAAAACAAATTCAATCCTAATTATAGACCACAAAGAGTTAATTATATAGAGTTTGTTCTCACATTTCTGTGAGCTATGGTTCCTGATGTATTTGCAGAAAATGCTGTGTCCTGTTTGAGATAAGTCTACACCCCTTTTTTGCCCACGGGACCAACTGGTTTTCAGTAACTATGACAGCCTAGTAAGGGGAACTGGTAGAGATTGAAGAAGTATTTAAAGATAAAAGTATTTTTGTGTGCACTTTTTAAATTACTGAATTTGTCATGTGCTGTGATTGGCCAGCAGTGGGGCTTTCATTATAAACAGCATACACTTTTCTCCAAATATCTCAGAACTCACCGAAACATGAGAATTTGATTTAACTTTTAATAGTGTATAAATAGGAGTTGGAGTTTTTTTGGTAAAGGTTTAAACTCTTTTTGTTCCCTACCCTGGAATTTTATTCTCTAATGTCCTTATGCTGACATAGAAACAGAAACAGCTCTCTATTGCCCCCTTTAGGCAATGCACCGAGACAAAAGGTCTCTCTGTGCATAGTGAATGGAGTTAAACCTATAACATTCCGAATCTTTAACGCCAGCATTTGATAGTGTAAATTTCACCAAAAGATCTGCTATAGGCACGGTACATTGGTTGCACTACCAAGTGTTTGCACACCCGCTGCAACCTCCATTATTTTTGTTTTGTGTATACTGAAAAAATGCCTCATCTTAATCTATAATAAATACATGTAAGTAGCACTTACTAAGAGTGGTGTGTGTTGCTGCATGCCTTCAATAAGTACTTTTTTTAAAGAAGGGGCAGAACAACAAAAATTATACAGTGATAGTTGGGCTGAATTATAGTTTCCACTAATGGGCAATTTAAAAAAACATTGCCAGTGTACATACCCTTTAAAGACAAATTCGAGGGTTACCAAACGCCACATTCTAGGGTTATGGAGTCAAGGGTTATTGGCGAATTCGAGAGTTACTGAATGTTGCATTCTAGGATTATGGAGCAATAAGTCGAGATATATCATTTGAATTTCGGGAATCCCTGAATGTTCGATAATTATTGGAAAAACCTCTGCGAGTTCGAAAAGTCTGAAAGTTCGTAGTTCGAATAGTCTGAAAAGAGTTTGTAGGAACTCATAAAATCCGATTCGAACTCTGGTTCCAGTTCAAGTTCTAGTCCTCTCTAACAGGGAGTAGAAATTTATTCTACTACTAATGTATCATTTGCAAGGCCACAGACAGAAAGTCTTCTTTACATGGAGAGTTCCAATAAATCAGCTGATATAACTTTAGGAAGGACAGACTAAATCTTCCTTTGACAAATGTTATCAATTTGCAATGATGTTAGCAGTAGTGAAGATACAAATGGTGAAGATAGCAAAGATGCAAACTTCTCGTAGCACAAACATGCCTTGTTGTTTTTGAGCGATAAAGGTGTCCCAGTTACAACAAATCTTTCTTTTCCTATCCAGGTAAACATGGCTTTTGAAATAAAAATAGAAATACAGTTATTTCCAGCAAACCAGCCTTTAGTGAAGAGCAAGCACATTCAAATGACAGAGTCCTTATATGGTTTAAAGTATCTAATATAAAACCTCTACCAAGCTATGATGATCAGAATTTCCTATTCAAACACAAAATAAAGATTCTGACACATGCTGCGAATATGTACTGAAGATAACAAATGGTGAAGATAGCAAAGATGAGAAACTTCTTGAAGCTCAAACACGTGTCTTGTTGTTTTTGAGCAATAAAGGTGTCCCTGTTCAGAAACCCATTTTAACAAAGAATGGTCAAAGTTTCTCATTAGAAACAGTGGGTAAGTCATTTTAAACAAATAGCTTCAAATTCATCTACTTACAATGTTGTTTTTACATCTTTAACACAGTATTTTGTAGCCAATGTCCACCCCCAAACTCCAAGATCTTAATACTTAAAGACAACTCCACCCTCATAATAACATATTTTAGGAAGAATGGCCTCTTTAAGATATGTTATGTGTCATAGTTTGTCCTATGAATTCATTACTGTATGCCTGCTATGCTTCTGGATGCCTCAGGGAAACTGAGCAATTTACAAACCTGTACTGAGCAGGTACTGAGCCTGGGCATGCTCAGAAGAGGCAGACAGGGGATTAACATTCAGTCATTGGCTGTGATGTCAACTGTCAAATCCATAACTGACATGTTACTAACTGGAAGAACCAGGAAGCAGAAACAGGGAAACAGGACATTGTGCAGGATTTCAGTTTAGACTTATACATTCCAGATTTCAGGGATTTGGGGGGGGTGATTTACCTGTATGTAAGTTTTCATTTTGGTGCTGGACTTGCCCTTTAAACCACCCCCAATAGCATCTAAAATAAGTTATTAGATTAGCTCTGCAGTCCTTTCCCCCCTCCCTCCCGATCTCTGTGATGTTCCCTGTGCCCTAGCGTTAAAACCTTTTGCTGTAATGTGTGGAACCTATCCCACCTCCAACCGATTATATTGTTTGTAAAAAAATAATCCAAACTGTAGTTACAAAGCCTCGTTCCGTAATTGGCTGCTCTCATTTTCATGCAAGCGAGGGCCGGGGGAACAAAAAATTTTTTTTTAGAAGAGGTGGAAAACCCTTTAACACACATTTCAATAAGATTCCTAAATATTTACATTGTTTGTTCACTGCTGGTAAATCACAGTTAAGGATTCATTGCCATTTGTATAGTTCATGTATATTTACGTTATAAACACTAATGTGATAGACTACTTACTTACTCATCACAAAACGCAAAGCGCAATATTATGTTAGATTGCACTACTAAGGAAAAACAACAATAACAACACTAACAGTCTAAGCTGAGCCCACTATAGTATCTGATTGGAGTCTGCTTAGAATAGATGGCTTTAATGCTTTTATTGTCCACACAGGATTAAAGGGATGTCCCTCTTGAATAAAAACTGGTTACTTGTCATTCATTTGCCCCTAAACCCAATTACCCAACTGCTTTTTTTTAGCACTTGAAGAATGCATCTAACCAGATCTATTAATGATGGTTTGGATCAGCTGCTAGGTAAGCATCATGGTACTGATAGTATTGCTGCTGTTCTTTCCCTTTCTGGCAGAGGTTGCTGACTCCTTCTCGCTTATGAGCTGAGCTTTAATAAGCTTGAGCATGTGTAGCGGATGCAGCAGGGGAAACAACTGTCAACCAGTGATGTCAGCCTTGATTGACTGCATGCCCGCTTTCTTTGCCAGAATGGGGGTTGTATGTGAAGCACAGGACAGGTGATTAGCAGGTGGTAAAAAAAGAAAGTGATTTGTTTTTCTCGTTCAGCTTTGGTAAAGGTAAATGGGTCCCTGGAATGTATGGAGGAAGAGTTGGGTGGGTCCTCCATTACATTTACCTTTACTGGTTTTGCAGCATTCCAGACAGGCTCATTAATTAACTAAGCTGCATCTGGAAGGAAGTGCTAGGGTCTTGGTAAAATATAGGTAAAGATGGAGTATGGCACTAGCAGAATCCCCAAATTGTTAGTCAATAATAGGGGTGCTGGACAGACGCAAAAAAGCAGACTAAAATATTCAAAAGGAGAAAGAAAGTCTGCAGCACTCACTTATAATCGGTGAAAAAATATTTACATTCCTTTATTGAAGTTAGTACACACATACGTTTGGACTATATCATGTGCAAACAGATAATTTAAAAACCATTAAATATATGTGGGTGTTATTCAATAAAGGTCTTATTGTTTAAAATGGTGATAATTTTGCCTCAACCAATCAGATCTTATTTAACATTTGAGCTAACATCTTATTGGTTGGGGCAAAATTAGCACCATTTTAAACGATAACCTTTTATTGAATCTCCCTGATAATATACAAATAGCAGCATCTCATATACAATAGTTCAAGTAACCAAGTGAAATGTAAAGTGCACATGTGCCATACATGTAATTACTACAATTGCAACTTACAAAAGTAATCAGGCGAAATCTAGTGTTAACAGCGTATACAGCGTATATACTTATCTGTCCCTGTGTATGGCTCAACACTTAGAGTATAAGCAATCCTTGGAGGTGCAGGCATAGGAATCTCTATCACACATGAGAGCTACTAGATCCGAAACGGTGGGTGGAGTGGTCCCCCTGACGCGTTTCGCCCGGTACCCCCGGGCTTTCTCAAAAGGTACACATCGGTGGCGTCTCTCCAATACAAATATATAGGCCTCAGTGTACAGCACGTCCAGCCCGTACTCACGTAGCTACGTAATCACGTTCACGTGCGCAGCGACGTCAGAGTGCGTCCGCCTAGTCGGGCTGCGTCATATCATAATACCAATGTAGAGTGAAGAAACATTCTGGCCTGATCGCGCATGCGCTGTAGCGCATACACTAACCATAAGCAGAGTTATGGAGAGAACGACACCTGCCTGAAACCATTGGAATTATTGGACCACCAACCGTCTGCAACCGATGGCCCCACATACTAAAAACAAGAGAAGTATATACAGCGTGATATATAATACACGTATTACATACATAACAATAAGACCTAGCACAAAAGATAATAGAAACGAGAGATGGTTTCAATTCATAGCCCCAGTATCCAAAGTTTTGTCCGACCATTAATTGGATACTAGGACAAACATATAAACGGTCAATGGGGATTAGGTATTCAATTTGTACCCCCTATAACAAAAGCCATTCCTTAGAAAATGGTGGGTTTTACCCAGGTGGGGTGTTGGGGTAAATAACCCCTGAAATGGTAAGCTTCCCATTGTACATAAGCTTTCCATTGTACATAAGAGAAGGGGGGGCCCCCCCATTAATAGAATATGAGATATATCCTTTTGTCCGGGTATCAAAGCCGGTGACCCTCCAACTGAGAGACACAAAGCACATCCAGTGTCAGAGCATCCCAGGAAAACCATCCCAACAGTCCATGTAAGTGGCCCATGAAATACTGAGTTAAATTCAAATAAAACATTGTAGGTAGGCGCTTCAGATAATTAATCCAGGTAAGTATCCACACCACAGAATCCATGGTGAGTATGTTTTGTAAGTTCTATGTACATCCTACTTTGTAGGGTTTGAAGGAAGTGTGTTAGATGTAGCATAACCAATGATGAGAATAAAGGTGAAATAGAATGAAGTCTAGAGGAATGGGACCAGGTCCAGTACTTCATTATGCCCCCGGGGGCAAGGCTGGATAGATAGATCCACCTACCTTCAGCTTTCAGCAACAAGTTTGTTGTCTCCCCCTCTTATGTTGGTTTTCACCTGTTGTAAAACAAAACAATGAGATACCGTTAACCCTGCCTCCATGATGCTGCAAGAGTGTTGAGCCACACTAGAGATGGATTTCCCATCCCTACTATCCCTCAATGCTAAACGTATATTGGACAGGTGATTGACAATTGCTGTTTAAGTTTTTGCATAGTCTTTCCAACATAATTTTTTCTGACACCCACATTGGAGGGCATATACTACATTGCGGTATCACAGTTGAAATAACCATACAGCTTAAAGTTTTTAAGACCATCCGAGCTCATGATCTTTTCCCTTCTACCCATATATGGGCAAAAGTGAATTTCCCACATGGTAAGTACCCTGTATCTTTGCCCCTCTGCAAGACAGTGTGGTTCTCTGAAAGTGACTACTCGTCAATATGTCTCCTAATTCCTACCCCTTCTATCGTTAGAGAGTTTAGTGGGATAAATCCAGATATCGCATCATCATTAAAGGATATGCCAATTCCTTTCCAGGGCTTGTCTGTCATCGCATATACGAGTATTGTAAGTGGTAATGATCTTGTCTTCTCCTCACCTGCTCTACCTTAAGGTTTAAGAAGGTCAACCTGCTTAAATTTTGTGCATGTCGCTTATTGAAACTTCAGTAATGCTTAGGGTACCCCTTTGATAAACGTGTCTCAAGCTTACAGCTTCGCTCTTCAGACTGGGGTTACCTTGACGTGGTTGGAAGGCTTTTCATTCATGTGATCACAGTAATGTATACTAAAACCCCTTTGTTTATAAAGTATGCCAGTGGCAGATAATATGATATTGTATGGGGCCCAGGAATGTGCATTGATTATCTTTTCTATGTTTGTATAAATGTTTTGACCAGATCAGTAGCACTTCCGCTCAAATGTTAGTTGTAAATTAGCCTAATGGGAGTGCTTCCACAATTCTTGTATTGTATGTATTTATTGGGAGGCTTGGTCAAGCCTCCATGTGGTAATAGCACCCCCAACACGCCCCCTTAATGGGAGGTCCTCTGCCTTTAATATAAAGCCTGGATGGCCTCTTCCCTCATTTTAAAAGCCAAAGGGCTGAGGGGGAAGGGAGAGAGCCTGTTATATGGATCCAGTGTGTAAGAATGAGAAATGCAAAAGTTTGCAATCGTAATTGAAGTAAAAGAAATTGAAAAGGTTAGACGTTAGGACCTTCCAGACTGGGGTTACCTTGACGTGGATGGAAGGCTTTTCATTCATGTGATCACAGTAATGTATACTAAAACCCCTTTGCTTATAAAGTATGCCAGTGTTGCTGAATATGATATTGTATGGGGCCCAGGAATGTGCATTGATTATGTTTTCTATGTTTGTATAAATGTTTTGACCAGATCAGTAGCACTTCCGCTAAATGTAGTTGTAAATTAGCCTAATTGGAGTGCTTCCTCAATTCTTGTATTGTATGTATTTATTGGGAGGCTTGGTCAAGCCTCCATGTGGTAATAGCACCCCCAACAAGCCCCCTTAATGGGAGGTCCTCTGCCTTTAATATAAAGCACTGGATGGCCTCTTCCCTCATTTTAAAAAGCCAAAGGGCTGAGGGGGAAGGGAGAGAGCCTGTTATATGGATCCAGTGTGTAAGAATGAGAAATGCAAAAGTTTGCTAATCGTAATTGAAGTAAAAGAAATTGAAAAGGTTACGTTGGACCTTCCAGACTGGGGTTACCTGACGTGGTTGGAAGGCTTTTCATTCATGTGATCACAGTAATGTATACTAAAACCCCTTTGTTTATAAAGTATGCCAGTGTGCAGATAATATGATATTGTATGGGCCCAGGAATGTGCATTGATTATCTTTCTATGTTTGTATAAATGTTTTGACCAGATCAGTAGCCTCTCCTAAATGTAGTTGTAAATTAGCCTAATTGGAGTGCTTCCCCAATTCTTGTTGTATTATTTTATTGGGAGGCTTGGTCAAGCCTCCATGTGGTAATAGCACCCCCCAACACGCCCCCTTAATGGGAGGTCCTCTGCCTTTAATATAAAGCACTGGATGGCCTCTTCCCTCATTTTAAAAAGCCAAAGGGCTGAGGGGGAAGGGAGAGAGCCTGTTATATGGATCCAGTGTGTAAGAATGAAAATGCAAAAGTTTGCTAATCGTAATTGAAGTAAAGAAATTGAAAGGTTAGACGTTAGGACCTTCCAGACTGGGGTTACCTGACGTGGATGGAAGGCTTTTCATTCATGTGATCACAGTATGTATACTAAAACCCCTTTGCTTATAAAGTATGCCAGTGTGCAGATAATATGATATTGTATGGGGCCAGGAATGTGCATTGATTATCTTTTCTATGTTTGTAAATGTTTTGACCAGATCAGTGCACTTCCGCAAATGTAGTTGTAATTAGCCTAATTGGAGTGCTTCCACAATTCTGTATTGTATCGATTATATATTTATCACCCCCCAACTGGTACCTCAGCCACCAACACGTATATATCAGAAATATCCTGGTCAAACCACGCATATGTTAAAATAAACCTAAAAAACCTGAAAAGCAACAGACCCCCTCCTATATGGCGCCTAAATGAAGCGCACTTAGCAAACGAAACAAACAGAGAAGAAATCTCACAAACCATCCAACACTTCTTCAAAGAAAACGCTTCACCAGAGATCTCCTTAGCTTTGCTCTGGACGCAATAACAGTAATCAGGGGCAAGTGCATACAAATAGCGGCCAAGATAAAAAGAATAAGAGAATCAAGAACACAAGAACTACTCACATATTAAAAACACAGACCACATCTCAGCAGAAATTGGAATGAAACACTCCACAAACTCACGGTCAAATACAAAAGAGAGTTAACACAATTACTATCTATAAAGCAGAGAAAGCCCTCAATTTACAAGCCAATACCTATACTGTAACTATAATAAACCAAGTACCATGCTGGCTAACAAATTGAATAAGAAAATGACGGCCAATAAATTCCTGCCCATAAGGGACCGTCAAGGCCAATTACATTTGACCCACGTATAATAACCAACCAATTTGCCAAATTCTACCAAAACCTATATAACACCCATACATCCCAACAAAGCCAAGACCACAGAAAGAACATGAACTCCATTTTTGCAAAGCTGAACCTACCACAGATTTCATAGACCAAGCCCAAAAACTGATATCCCCTATCACGACCGAAGAAATCCAACAGATCCTAAAAGAACTAAAACCACGCAAAGCCCCCGGCCCGGATGGATTCACCACCCAATATTACAAAACCTTCTCGAAGCTAATACTCCCAAACCTTACCAAACTTTTCAATGGTATACTCACGGGAACCGAATCCTTCCCGGCAGAAATGCTTGAAGCACACATTATAGTAATTCCTAAACCCGACAGAGACACGACACACAATCAACATTATAGGCCATATCACTAATTAACACAGATGTAAAAATATTCGCCAAAATTCTAGCCAACAGATTGAAACACATATTACCAACCATAATTCACTATGATCAGACAGGGTTTGTCATGAACAGACAACCAACCGACAACATACGAACAGCGCTCAATCTAATGCAATCAGCCATTATTGAAGAGACACCTGCAATGCTTCTTTCATTAGATATAGAAAAAGCATTTGATAGGGTGAACTGGATATATCTTAGGAAGGAACTATATCAATTTGGAATGCCAGAAATATTTGTCCATCGATATTCAGTTTATATCAAAACCCCAAAGCCAAGTTGAGAAATATGGGCTACCCATCCGAAGAAAATTAATTCGTATGGCACCAGACAGGGCTGCCCTCTCTCGCCTCTGCTTTTCGCTATGTGCATAGAACCATTAGGGGAGAGCATCAGAGAGAACCCGAAATCACAGGTATCAGAATAAAACACATGGAAACAAAAGTATCTATGTTCGCAGACGACACCCTCATATACCTTACTAACCCACTCCAATCCCTCCCGGAAATATAAAACACTACAATCATCGGAGAATTCTCAGGCTTCAAAATAAACAACTCCAAATCCACTGCTACGCCTGTCCATCCCACCATCGATCCGCAACACACTAAGCCCACAATTCCACTTAAATGGACAGAGAACATTCAGATACTTAGGGATTCAACTAAGTGCAGACCCACACATATTATACATAAATAACTACTCCAAATTAATCACACAACTAATTAAACTACTAAAGGAATGGTCCCCATACCAACTTTCTCTGGCAGGCAGAATAACCGCAATCAAAATGAATATATTACCCAAAATTCTATACTTATTCAGAGCTCTCCCCCTGAACTTCAAACCAAAGGACTCCACAAATCTGCAAAGCGAAATTAGGAAATTCATATGGCAAAACAAGAGACCCAGAATCAAATACGCGTATCTAACCAGAGCAAAAGAGAAAGGAGGCTTCGCCCTACCAAACATAAATTCATATCATCTAGCCGCCAGACTGGCTCAAACTTACAATGGACACAAGGGGCAACACGAACACGACGGGTAGACCGGAAATTGTTACCTATCACCTTTGCATTCTTATTCAATCTCTGGACCCAACCCCATACCAAACCTAAAGCTACCCCCAGAGATATATAATCCGGACCTCACTGCAAATATGGGACCGATGCAACAAAAAATTTAAACTATACCAAGCCCCTCCGCACTAATGCCCCTGTTCACACTCCTTATTTCGGAGGAGAACCGTCTGGGATCAATGATGAAACGTGGACAAATATTGGTATATATAGAATATCGGATGTTGTGGACTCCGCAGGGGAGCTGTTGTCCTGGCCGAAAGCACAGGCAAAATATAAGATCCCTCACTCACTCTGGTACTCTATACCAGAATTCTGTCATACACTAGAACAACACTCACAAAATGCACCACACACACCCCTCTCCATGTGAGAGGACTAAGCACAGGCCTGACTCCACAAGGGGAGTGATATCTCTTTTATACAAACTCATCTGCATGATACTTTGCCAATTAAAGGCCCCCCGATGCTGAAATGGGAATCTAGACTCCATTTCAACCTAGAAGAATATCAATGGTTAAAAATATTCTCCCAATCAGCAAAATGCACCTCAAACGTATTAATCAAGGAAAAAACCTATAAGATAGTCTATGATTGGTACACCACCCCAGCCTTCCTACACAAAGCAATACCAACAATCCCACCACTCTGCTATAGAGGCTGCCAAGAAATAGCCGATCAATATCATTGTTGGTGGGGATGTAGTGAGGTGAGGAAAATATGGCAGATTTGCGAACAAATAATAAAAGAAATCTTTAACCTATCATATAAATTAACACCCATGACAGCATTATTTAACCACCCCCCAGAAGGATTTAATACACAAGCCAGCAGATTAATTTCCGTCATCTGTGGGGTCACAAGAGGCTCATAGCGAAAACTGGAAAGGAGGCACCGTAACAAGATGAGATGATCAGCAGGTTATGGTGGATACATAGCGGCGAGCACATGGCAAGTACAATACACAACAATATAAAAGGATGGTCCAAAGTATGGGATATTTGGACACTGAAGATGCAACGATAATATTTTCTAAATTCGAAATATTGCAGGGGGCTGCGGGATCCCGTCCGCCGTCCATAACCATGGTAAGAATGATTACCTTCTTGTTTCTTTATACCCCCCCCCTTTTTTTTTTTTTTCCTCCTTTTCCATGTATGTTAAATATATAATAGGACTGCTCACTAAAAGTACCTTATGTAATAAGCACACAAAAAACTGACAATAATTATAAGGAACCTATTGTAGATAAATAATTGTAATATGCTGGAGAGGGGGAGGAGGAAGGGAGAAAGCCAATGCTGTGTTATTGATTGCTTAACTTACACATGATAGACACCTGTTCTTTTACGTTAAACATGTTAATGTTTGTTTACTTTGAAAAAATGAATAAAAAAACTAATGAACAAAAAAAAAAGTCTCCTAGAATATTGCAGCATACAATAGAAATCTGGGGGGTACATTCCTTTCCCTAGCACTTTTCCTCCTTTATTTTATTCATCTTTATCCAGTCTGATGTCAATATCTTTACACTCTAACAGGGAGATTCACCCAGAGCCGTAAGCTCTCTGGGCAAATTTACCATAGCGGCTTTACCAGTGGCTGCATGGCTCTGGGTGAATCTCACCCACACGAATACTGGCATTAAATACTTACATGCAATAGGCCACGCAGCCTCTGGTAAATAGGCTTGGGGAGCTGTGCAAGAGTTTCTTCTGGTTCTCACAGAGTTGCCGCAAACCAAGGCTTAAAGTCCGTTAACCAATCATAAACCGGTTAGCGTGACTTTAAGAGGGAAAGGAGTGTTGTGTGCCCACAGCACTCTCTGGTAAATTCCCCCATAATAATTAAGGACTGAGTGCTACCAGTCTAATAGGGGTTAATCTTAAGCAATTCTGTTAGCTGGCTGTTATGCTCCTGGCTGCCAAGCTGTAACTAGGAAAATAAACTGAAAGCTACAGGAGGGCCTCAGTAATGAAAGAAAAGATTTGGTTAAAATCAAGAAAACAAACATTTTGTGACAAGTGGCAAAGCAAAGCCCAGCAAACAAAAACCCTCACTAAGTAACCAAAGTCAGGGGCTGAGAACAGAATCTTGGAGAGCAAGATCAGGAACCAAAACTGGATTCTGGAGAACAGAACCAGGAATATAAGAGAACCAGACTGGGGGAGTCAGGTACAAACCAAGGTTCTGGAAATGAAACAAGAAAGGCATAGTCCTTAAAAAAACAGCCAGCAGTACATAAATGGGGTTGGTGATGATGAAAGAGACCTATGCTGGTAGACTATGAAAGTGCAGTGTTCAAGAGTCCAGTGCCACCGCAGGGAGAAAATCCTTACACTGTCAGTACAGGTCCAGGCCTTCTCTTTACTCTAAAGATTCATACACATGTGTGATCACGGGTGCAGACTATAATCATGCCGCGTATGGGAACTTTGTCAGCCGAAATGGACGTTCAGTTGGGGTTTGTTGCCAGATTTGCCCGGCGGATCTTCAAGGAGCCAAGAACAAAACAAATCGTTTTAAAACAATCTTTACCTTCTATCCCCCTACAGACAGGCTGCTTGGCTATTGGGAGGTGACTAGAACACCGCCTGCTGCAAGACTGTTTTGCAATCCAGCAGAACATAATTATATTGAGAGGAGCCACCACATAAAATTACCAGGCAAGCAAGTCATTTGTCGGCTGCTTTGGCTGACAATTATTTGTACACCTCATTTTTCTTTGCCTCCCCGATTGGCTGTCTCTAAACATGCGAGTGCATGCAGAGGGATGCAGATTCGTCTAGGTAGGTATACAAAATGTCCTTTTTTCCAGTTCATGTGCAGTATGCACTGCAACTGCTGGGCCAGGGGGTTACATTTGTGCATGGCATATGAATAGAATGAGTATGATTAAATTCCATAAATAAACCAGAGCTAAGCAATAACCTTATAAATACTATATTTGAGTGGATTGTGTCAGTTTTCTATCTTCAACTTGTCTTCTTTACATGCAGGTGCACTAGATACCAAAAAATGATGGACGCTTTAACCTCCACACAGGCAAACCCCCCTTTTTTTTTAGCAATAAACATGTATTTATTGCTAAAAAAAAAATAAAAAATCAACATTGCTGCTTTATAACAGGCCCCTAGAACAGTTGAATATTCATCCAGGGGTTGATGCAAAAGTTTCCCCTGCTATTAATTTGTAGCAACCAATCACATGTCAGCTTTTAGTGGACTACTGCAGTTAGATAACATCTGATAAGTTGCTGCAGAATAAAAAGCACAGGCAAACTTTTGCACCTTTTTATTGCATTGGCCAATATGTACTTCTTTCATTTATTGAACACCCTTCAGATCATGGGTTTTTTTTGTTTTTTGTTTTTTTACTATGTTTATTTGATTATTTTGCTTCATTGCTGCCAAAACAGAACAAATGCAATATGATGTAAAAGAATTAAAGAATGAGTGTGTTGTATTCCCACAGGTACTGAAAAAGTTAAATAGTGAGAATAAAACATTCTCAGTCACAGGCAGCTGTGCAGGTACAGAGTTCACATACTGTTTTCTGTTACATACCATCCTGATGGTGTCAGTGATTCAGTACTTTTCTTATCTCTCCGGACAGTTGTACATATTCAACCTTTGCAAAGTGCGATGTCTGCCCTGCAGACAGTCATTCTGGGGTTTCTTCCCATTCTTTGGCTGCTAAGACGAATATTTTTTCCTTATTTGTGGCAAGATTTTTCTTATTTTTTTAAACTTTTCCGTTATGCACAAAATATTAACCGATGTTTACTAAAATCCAGTTCATTTACTATACTGGACATATTTCTGCAACAAGTGTCTGTTAGACCTGATCAAAATTTTATTTGTTTCAAGACCAGGCATATATTATAAGGATGTAGATCTTAAAAGCAATCAAATGGCTGGGCACTGAACAATCACGCTAAGCTAAACCAGGGAGACTGTGTCGCAATCTTCATAGGGAATGAACCTGCATATATCTGGATTTGGTTTGGCTTAATCAAACTGGGATGTCCTTTGGCTGTCTAAATTATAACATACGTGGAAAATCCTTTCTTCACAGTTTTAGAACAGTGGTGCTAAAGTGCTAATTGCTGCTTCAGGTAAGGAAGAATATTTAGATTTTCCAGCTTAGATTGAGCACTTTGGGTGGAAAAGGTTCATATTGGTATTATAGCTCACAGACAACTACGGGGGAGATGCAATAAATGTTGCAATTGACGTGCACTTGTTCCCACGATGTAGTAACCACTTTGGACTGTTATTGTATCGCGTGAATATGAGCGTCAAGTTGTGATCTTTTGCACGGCTTTAAAGCTACAATTGAAAAGGCTTTAATTTTGGTGCAATAATCATCGCAAAATGAGTACAAAACCCTCACTGAGGGCATCGCATGCGATTTCATGTGCGATTTTTTTGCGTTTGCGCTTGCGATTTCTTCAATAAGTATAGGAAAACGCATGCGATTGCGATTAAAAATGCAGAACGCAAAACGCAATCGCACCGAAAAACGTGCGGTTTTTTTGCGTTGCCGCGTTTTCAATGATTTTTTAAAAACGCAATCGCAAGCGCAAATGCAAAAAAACGCAGCAGTGTGGCCTAGCCCTAACATTGGTTAGCATGGGGTTTGCACTTATTTTTCCCCTTAGCACGGGATATTGCATCTCCATGTATATGTTTGCCATGAGTCCATAGCAACACTGATCAAATAACATCGATGTAAGAATGCTACAGTTACTATGGTTTGGACCTAGTGGATATAGAGAATATCATAGAAATCTAATTAATGATAAATACTGAATGTTTATTTTCGAAAGAAACAAAAAAATAAAGCTAACATTCTTTTTCCAATCCTACAGTAACAAGAAGTTCTTTTGCCTGGGCTGTTACATGGGCAGATTTTTCAGCCTGGCAAGCCAGTTGGCTGTGTTTACACCGACATGTCTGATCACCTTTCACCGTATTCGGATGAAGTGGAGGATAGATCAATGGTGAATCAATAACACCTCTGATATTTTGGGCCAACTGACTGATATGCGGAAATAACCATCGGTCGGCCCAAAATATCTGCTTGTGTAAACCAGCCCTAAAACATACTTTATTTTAGCACATACAAAAAGCCACAGTTATAGTAGGATACACAGTGCAACATAAGAGTAAGTAAAGTTAAGTTCACAAGACCATCTTATTTGTTTTTGACAGCACTTTATAGTGGCATTTCCATAGGTTCGGAAAATACTTACACGGAATTCAATAAAAGTTCTTATCGTTTAAAATGGTGCTAATTTGCCCTAACCAATCAGATGTTACGTTCAAATGTTAAAAAGATCTGATTGATTGGGGCAAAATTAGCACCATTTTAAATGAAGAACTTTTATTGAATCTCTTTGTATGTTCCTTTGGCAACCCCTTGCCAAAAAAATACTGGTTTGTTAACCATATTAATTGTGTACAGTATGTCGAAAAGAGATGGAACTCCAAAGTGCAAGACTAAGCACTAGTACACACACACTAAAGCTGGCCATACACTGGGCAGACATTAGATAGATTTGAGATATAGATCTATTGTCTAAAGACCACATTTTACAAGCAGCGTTTTTTATTTGAGAATGAATCTGACCCATTCATTATGTGATCTCAAATTGATTGTATGAAAGAACGGGCTAAGCGGTTCTGATAGATTGGACATTTATCTTATGAGAGATTGGACATCTGTCTTAATTTCTTACATGTCTATGGGCACCTTAATACAATGACTGATCTATTAATTGATTTACTGATAACAGTCTATTAGACAGAAATTAATGTGTCATGGCCAATAATTCACCCTGACTTCTCATATGTGCATTAAAGGGTATGTCCACCCTTCTTTTCAATTTTTATATAGTGTAGGTCTAGTCCCCAGCCCCAACTGCTATATTTTTTTGCCAGAAACTTCCCCAAACATTACTTACCTTCCCTCTTTCCTCTGCTGTACTGCCGCCGACCCTCAGCTTGCGCGAAAATGCAAGCAGAGGGGCAGGACCGTCAGCCACGTCTGTGATTGGCTGAGAGGCACCAATCACGGACGTCTGCCGGTAGATCTGAACGGCGTAGGAAAGAGGGAAGGTAAGTAAAGATCGGGGAAGTTTCTTACATTAAAATATAGCGTTGGGGCTGGGGGACTAAGCCCTACACTATATAAAATGTTTTTACACTAGGGGTGGGAGTCCAAAACGGGAAGGAAAGGATGAGAATGGGGGGGCTGCAGTGCGCATGCCAAACTTCTCCTGGGGGGGGGGGAGACAGGAGGCAGAGTACTAATGGACTCTGCTATCCTCCTGGTAGCCACTTTTTTTTAATTTGGGGGGGGGGGGGATTCTAGGAGAACCATTTGGAGCTGGGATGTAAGGTAAGGATTTTTATTCACTACAGAGTGGGGCCAGTGGTGGGGGGAATTTTAGCCCTTAAGGCTAATTTTTACACAACGCCTGTTTTGTCATTTCTACACGTATTTTGCTAGCAAATCCAGAAGTTTTGCCACGGGAAAACACTGCATGCACAAATTCTCCTAGTGGCAACACTCAGAAATCGCTGGGCAGAATTCGACATGAACCACGAATTGGCGTTTGTGTGAAAGTAGCCTTAAACATACAGACCAGTGGTATTTTTCATCACGAATGATCACAATCAAACCAGTTTCACAGTTTATCACTGGCTAATTGATCTAGATGGCAGACCAGGGTGAAATATTGGCCCAGATTAAGAAGTCTCAAACCAACAAGTTTTTAGTTAAGATCACTATTCTCACATTGAAACTGACATGGTCTTTTGTCCTAATTAGAACTGAAACATGCAGTAGAAGAAGTGCTGCCTACCTTAAAACAACAAGAAGTTCAGGTATTTTACTTGAGCAAGAATCCTCTACAAATGGAGTGGAGAGTCTACTGACAAAGTGGAAGCTGCTCTCTGATAAACCAATCCCTAAATCTTACGAGAAGATGTCAATGTAAAATCAATAGCCGTTTATATATACTTCCGGGACTACAGGTATAGAGTGTCATTTCTTGCTATAAATGTTTGATAGAACTACAGTACAAATTAGTTTATTTTTCACAGATAAAAAAATACTTTTTAGCACAGAAAGCCTTTCTTTCTGCCCTTTATGCTAGCTGACTGAGGTGAGGCATGGTCAGTGTATTTCTCTCTACCCTGCAGATATATGTAACATTACTGCATAATGATGTGGATTACAAAGAATGCACTTATCTATAATGACTGTCTAGAGCATATGATAAAGCATTAGTCTCTAGATTATAACCCTATAACCCTAACCCTATAAGGGCTAGCAACACATCATCGCGTTTTTCTTTGCGTTTTTTAGATCATTGAAACCACGGCATTCACCGAAAACCACCGCATGCGATTGTGATTTTCGTTCCGTATTTTTAATCGCAATCGCATGCGTTTTCTCCTATACCTAATGAAGAAAGGCTTGCACAAATGCAACGAAATCGCACATAAAATCGCATCGATTCCGTGTGCGATTGCGTTTGCGGCACAGTGTGGCTGTGCCCTAGGGGACAATTATAAGAATAGCAATAAGAATTTTAAAGGACAACCCACCCTCATAAGAACATCTTTAGAAATGGCCTCTTTAAAATATGTTGATATATCATACTTTGTCCTATGAATTTATTACTGTACTGTAACGCCGGGACCCTTATCCATTTCTGATTGGTCAATTTTTCAATGCTGGTTTATATGGTATACATTAACCAGTCAGATTTCCAATTTTCTGAAATCTGATTGGTTAATATAACCATGTAAACCAAGCATTGAAAAATTGACCAATCAGAAATGATTAGGGTTTTTCTCAAACCTATATAAGAGGTGCAAACCTCCGTGGAGCTCAGAAGTCCTCGCATTAGATGGCAGAAGAAAGAACCGGCTAGCACATCGGCTCCGCTTAGGCCGGCGGTGCTGGAGGATTACCAAAGCAGCCGCCTGACTTGCATCATCAGCGACCTCAGTGGTGTTGGTGTCACTACCCGAGAGATGTCGCACGGATCAAGACACCGGTAACATCTGCCGTGTTCAGGGCACCGGCACTGAGGTACCCCTGGCGGCTGCAGGGGTACTTCTGGGGTCAGTGGCCTCAGCAGAGCTGGTGTCACCGGATGGAAAACGCCGCCCAAGGGCTCTTTAAGAGCCGCCGGGGGTCCTCTTCAAGCTGCAGGACCCCCAACAAAGGCACTAATCAGTGCCACAAGGGCCCTTACAAGGGCCGGGAGTGGGGTCCCGGTTCGAGCTCAGGAACCCTAGGCCCCAAAGGGCCCTTGTCAGGCCCGGAAGGGCGCTTCCAAGGGCCACAAGGCATTTATACTGCCGGGAGGGGGGACCTGTTCGACTGTGGGACCCCTTAAGCCCCAAGGGGCCTTGTCAGGGCCACAAAGGTCCTTTTAAGGACCCGGAGGGGGTCCCAGTTTCGAGCTGCAGGAACCCGAACATCCGGCCGGGTTGTTTTGGGAAATCTCCCGCTGTTCAGGTTTTCGGAGTGGGCCGTTCGGTTTTTGCCGAACGTTTGAAAATCCTCGAACATTCGAGGATTACAAAAGCGGCACGTGAAAACTGGAAGTAGCGAGCCTGACTTGCATCAACAGCAGGGAACAAAAATGGTATGAAATCACTGATTTTTCAAAATGGGGGAGAATATGTAGAATAACTAAGAAGGCATTACACAAACTAACAATTTACAAATATTGATCATTCCACTGAACTGTCCCTTTAAAGACCTAAACCAAGTCAACTTCCAAGGGAACCATAAGGTAGTAATCCTATTAGATGTATTAATTGAACATCTTGTCTACTTTAATGTGAGGTCTGAGTGGATTTTCTGCATTGACACCTGCATTCCCTTCAGATCTTAAATATTCTTGGGACGTTTCCTGTTTTGTCGATTTGTAATTTTACCTTATAAAATCTTCCTGGTTCTTCCATTTAATAACTGTCAGTTATGGATTTGACAGTTGACATCACAGCCAATGACTGAATGTTAATCCCCTGTCTGCCTCTTCTGAGCATGCCCAGGCTCAGTACAGGTTTCTAAATTTCTCAGTTTCCATGACCACCAGAAGCATAGCAGCATACAGTAATGATTCCAGAGGACAAAGTAGGATACCTCAACATATTTTAAAAAGCCGTTCTTTGTAAAAGGTGTCATTATGTGGGTGGAGTTGTCCTTTAAGTCCTTAATTTGACAGGATCTTCTGGTAAAAGACACCACCAGGGTATTCACCACCTAAAGCTCCTCATGATTCGGCAATTCCCTTTGCAGTAAATTGTCCATGTGACAGGTTGCCAGCACTCTCC
Source organism: Hymenochirus boettgeri (assembly GCA_019447015.1). Classification (NCBI taxonomy): domain Eukaryota; kingdom Metazoa; phylum Chordata; class Amphibia; order Anura; family Pipidae; genus Hymenochirus; species Hymenochirus boettgeri. The sequence goes on from CM033471.1 coordinate 177,531,290, forward strand.
CCCCTCAAAAGAATAGTCTTTGAATTGCTCTATACATTGATAGTAGCTGCTTGCTTCGCTTTGTGAGGCTCTTTGCTGTGTGTATTTTGTTTGCACTGGCGAAAATGTTGTCTGTGAAATCTATCAGAGATACAGTATGAACAGTTGATGCTGCAAACCCCCCCCCAACAATGTCAGCAGCCTAGTCCCTGAGCTTCTTAGTGACAGGGGAAAAAACCGAGTCCTTGCCTGCTGATAATAAAAAGATAAACATTATGAGTTATTATACAATGTATACTAATTTGCTAACATTCTATTTTTGTTTTTTAAGGTCTCCCTAAAGCTGCTATTGTATCTCATGGCCACTCTTAGGTAGCGGATTTTTCAAAACCTAATTGGCATTACACCTAAAGATGTTTATTTACATGCCCTATTACCCCCTTTACCACAGTGCTGCCCTATGATTGGGATCCGAGGGTGCATTCACCAAGGTAAGTTTTTCTAATTAACATACATCAACATTTCCATATTAATGTTTCAACACGTCAGTGACAACTTTTTATGTTTGTAAGGAAAAACACTGTAGGCATTTTGCAATGTCATATTAGTTCCAACCCGGAACATAATAAATTTAAGTTTTGTACCCTTTACTGTATTTGAATGTACTTTAAGGGCATGTCCATCCCCCAAACTATAATTTAACCCACTACTGACCCCACTAGAATGTTAAAAATCCTTACCTCACACCAGCTCCATAGGTTCTCCTGTAGTCCCCCCAAGAGTCCCAAAAAACTGGCCAGCAGGAGGTTAGCAGATTCCCATATAGGACTTTGCCTCCTGTCTCCCCCCGGGAGAAGCTTGGCATGCGCACTGCAGCCTTCCCCCCCTCCTCCCTCCCTCCCGATTTTGTCTCCCTCCCCCCGATTTGTCTCCCTCCCCTCTAGTGTAAAATCTTTTTTATATTATGTACTGCTCCTTCCCCAGCCCCAACCACATAACTTTTATTTACAGAAGTGCCCCGATCTTTACTTACCATGCCTCTCTCCTTCGCTGGTCTGAACTCCCCGCAGCCGCGTCCGTGATTGGATGCCTCTCAGCCAATCACGGATGCGGCTGGCGTTCCCGCCCCCTGTTTGCATTTCCATGCAAGCAGAGGGCCAGGGCAGTGTGGCAAAGGATAGAGGCATGGTTAGTAAAGATTGGGCACTTTCTGTAAATAAAAGTTATGCGGTTGGGGCTGGGGAAGGAGCGTACATTATATAAAAAGTTTATTTACAAGGGTGGACATGCCCTTTAGAACATTCTTTGTATCTCTGCAGCACTATATAAATATATAATATCAGTTTATAGGCACACACAAGCTTGCTTATAAAAAAAATATATCATTTATTATAACGTGCAAACAGTCTGCTTGTACGCAATTCAGGATATGATGACAGCCCACTAAGGATTAAAACATGTAGACGTGGGTTTTTGCAGATTAATAAATACAAGGTTAGTAATCATATGTATTTATCTATAACTTATCACTGCTACAAAAGATAAACACACAAAAATTACAACATACAGGATTTGAATTGGTGGAATGGCTGCAACGTATTTAAAAGGAACGTAAACTCAACATTTCAAGTCTTTGCCATCACGTTTGTATTATTCACAGGGAGGTGAGAACGCTTATTCTCACCTCCCTGTGATATTTTTGCTCAGGGGACCTGAACTTACCTTAGCTCCGCTCCGCTCGCAGCCGCTTCTACACAGGAAAGCTGTTCTGTCCCGATTGTGTGCCCTATCCTCTGTATGGCCGCATGCGCCTAAGAGCACCATGGTCGGGACAGCGGTTGTTTAGGAGCGGCGGCTGCGAGCGGAGCAGAGCTATGGTGAGTTCCAGTGTCCCCCGAGCAAAATATTATTCACAGGGAGGTGAGAATAAGCATTCTCACCTCCCTGTGAATAATACAAATGGAGGGCAAAGACTGCAAAAGTTTGGTATATGGGTTTACAGTTCCTTTACCTTTATTGGTAGATGATCCTTCTTATAAAACTAATGTTACAACACCTTTTCATTTCTTTAACATAACAACTAAAGCCGCTTGTTAGTCTCCTGATCGCCTAAGAGTATAAACCGAGGTTTCCAGGCTTTAAAAAAAGCCTCAAAACCGAACCTCGGTTTATACTTGGGTCAGCACTTACCCTTCATAATCTGCGGCCACTCACTCTTCCTCTGTTCTGCTGGCTGACGTCACACTAGTGACGACAGGCAGAGCAGAGCATGCAGATTACCCCGGCCGTATTACTGAAAGGTAAGTGCTTGACACAGCAGAATTCATGTTTTTTTAAAGCATTCCTTTTAAAGCATACGACCAAGTATCCCAAGCATGCTCATACTGCATCCAGATTCACATATGAACCAGTAAAATATATATTTTGCTTAGGCTCCATTTATTAACATTGCAGTAAATGGAAAGCAATTACATAAAATATTATAAGAACAGTGTTATCTTGATATTCTTGTCTTTTTTAAATAAAACACATGCTGCTTTGGAAATAGCAAAACATCTCCAATTCCTTTCCACTGCAGATGTTTGGAAACTACAACTCCCAGCAACAAAGCGGTGGGAAGTGTGTTTTTCCAACATCTGGAGTGCCAGGAATGGTTTCTGTATGGTTACTGTATGGGATTACTGTCCATTTAAAGGATAACTACAGTAATACTCAAACCAATAAAGAATCAGGAGAATGAATCTATTGTTAAAAGATTCTGATTCTTGTATTTTTTTGGGCCCTTTAATATCTTGTCATTCTACTAAACCAATACCAATGTTTTTAGTATTAGTTTTTTTTGTTTAAGTAGACATTCTACCAATTCTTAGAACTTTAAAGGTCTCCAGAAATTGGCTGTATTTGGGGCCCAGGAATGTGCATTGATTATCTTTTCTATGTTTGTATAAATATATAATCGAGTCTCGTGTACACCTTATGGACCACAGAGTAAAAGGAGTATTCCCTTAGATTCGGGTGGTGGATTCGCCAGATACCTACAAGATTTAGAGATCTCAAAAAAGTTGTAAGACTTCTGGGTATCGGTTGGGTGGAGCGTGGTCCGCTGGGTGCTGATCTGTCCACGGTCGGGTGCAAGGTTGCATTAAAATCCCCTCCAGCTAATATTGGGCCGGTAGAGAATTGTGTTATTTGTGCTTTCAAGGCCCGGTAGAATGATTTTTGTGCCCTGTTTGGCGTGTATATGTTCACTATCGTGATCTTGGTGGACTGAATCTGTCCATTGAGAATGATATAGTGGCCTTGAGGGTCACAGAGGGTGGAGTCTACTGTGAATCCTAATGATGCCCTGACTAGCACTGCCACCCCAGCCTTCTTTGTTGGGGCCGATGCAAAGTATGTTTGGGAGTATTTTTTGCCCCAATACCTAGGTTCATGTCCTTTTTTAAAGTGTGTTTCCTGGAGTAGAATGATATCGGGATTGGGTTTATTGTAGTACTGTAGGGCCATTTTCCGCTTTTGTGGGGAGTTCAGTCCCTTTACGTTATGTGTTATTATGGATGTGTCAGCAGGCATGGTGGGTTACACATTGTGTTAGTTGCTTATTAGGAGGTTGAGCACTTACTTGTGATTTTGGTCGTGGGTGTGTTTTGCAGAGTATGATGGTTATTATAGGTGGATGCTGAGGGGGTACTGCGGGGATGCCGTCTGCCGTCTTTCTTAAGCAGTTCCTGTTGTGAGATACTCCTCTTGATCTGTAAGTAGTCAAAAGAATTGATTGATTTCTGTGTCTTGAAATTAAATAATACAAATTGATAACATTTATAACTATATATATTGTTGAGGTTGTCAGGGGTTGGGATGCCTCCGTTTTTCGGTGGCATCCGGGAGAAGACTCTGTTTGAGTTTCTCTTTGGTTATTTAGGTGGTTCTTGAGGTGGCACCTTTGTGTTGGGGGGTATGTCTATTCCTATCAGATTTCTAGGGTTGTCCATTAGGGGAGTCAACGGATTCTGGGGGGTTCGTGGGCCCCTGCTTGAGTTGTCGAAGGATACTAAGACGTTTTGGGGCTCAAGCAGAAAATACTGGTTTTCCTTGAATGAACATTGGTAGAAAGGCAGGGTTTAGACCCTGTGGGTTTAGTTAATGTTGTGTGTAATCCAATCTGTAGGATTGGGGGTATTATCGAATTCTCAGTGCATTCAAGGCCCTCTCGACCCACCCACATCACCCATTCTAGGAGACTTTTTGTGTGCAGGTTAATTACTTTGCTTTTATTTTTCTTGTAATTTTGTAAACCATAACTGGACTTGAGATTTCTGGAATGTAGTGCAGTAACCACTCTAAAGGTGGCCACACACATGCGAATTGTACAGCATGTGTACCAACAGATCACATTGGTATCTGTCAGCACACATGCTGTGGGAACCGCATACACATACCCGACTGATCCCCATACCCAGTATGGGGATCGCTCGGACATGCATCCATACACGGTACGATCGTATCATCTCCCTTTACTAGTCGATAACGACAGACTGAAATTTTCCATCTTTCTTTACCGACCGTAGTGGTGCCTACGTTCATTCGTTGGCACTCCGTTCAGTCGGGAAAAGCCCATACACATGAACGATCATGGGTAAATCCCGTTGTTGAATGATGGGATTTACCCATTATCGTCGTATGTATGGCCACCTTAAATTTCACTATTTAAGGTTGGATTTTAGTGGTCTCAAGCAAATTTTTTGTGGTATCTCATATAGCAGTGTTAACTGCTGTTTGTAGAGGCTACACATGTACATGTGCTGTACATTCATTCCTACAATCTGCCATATAATTTAATCTTTACAAAGGCAGAAAAAGAAGCATGGTGTATGAATAGCATTTATCTCAGCCCTTTTAGATATGCCTTAAATGTAAAATTGCCAATGGGCTTGAGTTAGTATCAGAATAAGTATCACATTATTACAGGTGAATGATACCAGTTGATCTAAAAAAAAAAAAATACAAGAAGTGATGCTTTCAGGCTAGGCCCCACTAACCCGTTTTGGTGTGTGCTGTGCGCTACTATAGAAAAAAGAATGGACCTATGTGTATTAGTTATAATTCTCTCAACGGAAAAAGCATTCCAAACCAATACAACACTCTTAGAATTAAAGATGCTTTAAACTGTCTGGTTGGTATTAAGTTGTAAAGCATGCTAGATATATGAAGTGGAAACTACCAAATCCCGAAACAATCAAAAATCCGATCGGAAGACCCCATCGAATCTCTCTACAATGCACCGTTGACCTTCCATAGATTTCAGCTTGAAAACTATGGAAGGTATGGTACTGGATGATGGGGTCGATGGAAAGTTTTCCATGTTGCCCGATGAGTTTTTTTTTCGATAGACCAATCGATTTAGAAGATTGGTCTATTAAAAAACAAAAAAGTGTCATTGATTATCTGACCAATTTGATCGAATGTATCAAATTGATCAGAATATCGATGTCGTGTATGCTCACCGTAAGTGTGGCAGTGAGTGATATAGATATTTAGTATTATTTCAGATTTATAGCCATTAAGGCTGGTATCGGTTTCCACAGCCATTAGTAAGTGGGTTTTGGCAGTAGTCTATATATACCTGGTAAGTGGTACACATAAGTGACACCTGGTTTTGACCCGGTGAGCTGGAAAAGATCTGTTTGGTCTGAGGTTGAAAGATGTAGTTCTGTCACTGGTATTGGTTCCGACTACCGTTAGTGAGTGGGTGGTGGCATTATTTTATAAACCTGGTAAGTCAGTATTTCCGTCACAGTTCCATTCTGCTTTACAGTTTTGTTGTAGAAATAATTTAATAAAATTGTCATTTGGTGTTGCCAAGTCCATTTTAATTTAATTACTATTAATTCTAACATTCAAATGTATAAACTCCTGTTCATTACTTAAGATCTTTAGCAGGACATTCATCTACAGAATCGACAGGACATGCATATATAACAGGATTTGGAGAGTTTTTAACTAAGTGCAATATCAGCAAAAAGCATTTCCTGGAATTGTGTCACATGAGAAATATGGCAGAATTTTGTATTGCAGTGAGCTAAAATTAAAGTTCGGGTTTTTAATACTTTCTGCAGCTGTTGTAGTTAAAGGCTGGATTAGATGGGAATGTGTTCTTATTCAACCTCCTTTCCTATGTTGCTATGTTAGTCAGTCGCTGGAAGGAAAATCCTCTTCACTGGTTACGCTGAATATGGGCGTCTCATGTTCCTTCCCAGATTTCCTAACAACAGGAAAAAGCCTGAGCTGCTTGGGATGCAGAAGAAACCACAAGGACTCTATTGTGCTAACCAGGTATTTATTAGTTTGTAGTGTGGGCCATTTAACCAGTATGCAGTTTATGTAAACCGATTGTTTTACATGAATAGTGTAAAATTAGAATATATTTTAAAAACTTTAAATGAAACTTTAATATTTTACATTTAACATACTTTTAGGAAAGTTTTTGATTTATTAAAATAAGGAATCTTTTCCCATTCTTAGAGGCATATATTGTAATGTTCAATGAAAAGAAACGGCAACGTGTTAATTATTTCACATCTAGTAACTGTTTGACTGAGGAACATAATAATGCGACCCCTAATGGTATGTTGGGATTTTCCATCTCTTTTTCAAACAAACCTTTTTATATTTATTTATTTGCTTTCTACTAGCTTAATCTTTGACCATTGAACACTGGTTTAACCTTTGTACCTAGAGAGACTGAGGAACTGTTAATAAACTCTTACAATAAATGAAGCAGCAAGGAGTGGACAGGTAAGTACAACAGTAGACAACACTAATGTGGTTTAAAACATAACAGATTGTGAGTGTTTCAAGGTCAGGGGGAAAATAAGAAAACCCCTATTAAAAACAGCTAAGGCTGGGTACACACCAGCTTAGTTTTTGTCCCGACCGAGCATTTGCTACTTGCGAGTCGTTGCAATGGCGGTCGTGGCAATAGTGCCAATACATGGCACTATCGGTCTGTTGGCCGGAAATATCTGCTGGTGTCAGTAGTAATGATATTTTTTGAGGGGTAACATTATGATTCAATTGAAAATGTCAGTCTTTTTAAAGTGTTTGAAGCTGCTGCAGGTTTGTCATTTTCCTCTACATGCATCTGTGCAATATAGAAGACCAGGTTAAATGCTCACCATTGAATTATAACTATGAAAGGAAATTTTCACCCAAAAAACAAATTCAATCCTAATTATAGACCACAAAGAGTTAATTATATAGAGTTTGTTCTCACATTTCTGTGAGCTATGGTTCCTGATGTATTTGCAGAAAATGCTGTGTCCTGTTTGAGATAAGTCTACACCCCTTTTTTGCCCACGGGACCAACTGGTTTTCAGTAACTATGACAGCCTAGTAAGGGGAACTGGTAGAGATTGAAGAAGTATTTAAAGATAAAAGTATTTTTGTGTGCACTTTTTAAATTACTGAATTTGTCATGTGCTGTGATTGGCCAGCAGTGGGGCTTTCATTATAAACAGCATACACTTTTCTCCAAATATCTCAGAAGCTCACCGAAACATGAGAATTTGATTTAACTTTTAATAGTGTATAAATAGGAGTTGGAGTTTTTTTGGTAAAGGTTTAAACTCTTTTTGTTCCCTACCCTGGAATAGTTTATTCTCTAATGTCCTTATTGCTGACTAGAAAACAGAAACAGCTCTCTATTGCCCCCTTTAGGCAATGCACCGAGACAAAAGGTCTCTCTGTGCATAGTGAATGGAGTTAACCTATAACATTCCGAATCTTTAACGCCAGCTATTTGATAGTGTAAATTTCAACCAAAAGATCTGCTATAGGCACGGTACATTGGTTGCACTACCAAGTGTTTGCACACCGCTGCAACCTCCATTATTTTTGTTTTGTGTATACTGAAAAAATGCCTCATCTTAATCTATAAATAAATACATGTAAGTAGCACTTACTAAGAGGTGTGTGTGTTGCTGCATGCCTTCAATAAAGTACTTTTTTTAAAGAAATAGGGGCAGAACAACAAAAAATTATACAGTGATAGTTGGGCTGAATTATAGTTTCCACTAATGGGCAATTTAAAAAAACATTGCCAGTGTACATACCCTTTAAAGACAAATTCGAGGGTTACCAAACGCCACATTCTAGGGTTATGGAGTCAAGGGTTATTGGCGAATTCGAGAGTTACTGAATGTTGCATTCTAGGATTATGGAGCAATAAAGTCGAGATATATCCATTTGAATATTCGGGAATCCCTGAATGTTCGATAATTATTGGAAAAACCTCTGCGAGTTCGAAAAGTCTGAAAGTTCGTAGTTCGAATAGTCTGAAAAGAGTTTGTAGGAACTCATAAAATCCGATTCGAACTCTGGTTCCAGTTCAAGTTCTAGTCCATCTCTAACAGGGAGTAGAAATTTATTCTACTACTAATGTATCATTTGCAAGGCCACAGACAGAAAGTCTTCTTTACATGGAGAGTTCCAATAAATCAGCTGATATAACTTTAGGAAGGACAGACTAAATCTTCCTTTGACAAATGTTATCAATTTGCAATGATGTTAGCAGTAGTGAAGATAACAAATGGTGAAGATAGCAAAGATGCTAAACTTCTCGTAGCACAAACATGCCTTGTTGTTTTTGAGCGATAAAGGTGTCCCAGTTACAACAAAATCTTTCTTTTCCTATCCAGGTAAACATGGCTTTTGAAAATAAAAATAGAAATACAGTTATTTCCAGCAAACCAGCCTTTAGTGAAGAGCAAGCCATTCAAATGACAGAGTCCTTATATGGTTTAAAGGTATCTAATATTAAACCTCTACCAAGCTATGATGATCAGAATTTCCATATTCAAACACAAAATAAAGATTCTGACACATGCTGCGAATATGTACTGAAGATAACAAATGGTGAAGATAGCAAAGATGAGAAACTTCTTGAAGCTCAAACACGTGTCTTGTTGTTTTTGAGCAATAAAGGTGTCCCTGTTCAGAAACCCATTTTAACAAAGAATGGTCAAAGTTTCTCATTAGAAACAGTGGGTAAGTCATTTTAAACAAATAGCTTCAAATTCATCTACTTACAATGTTGTTTTTACATCTTTAACACAGTAGTTTGTAGCCAATGTCCACCCCCAAACTCCAAGATCTTAATACTTAAAGGACAACTCCACCCTCATAATAACATATTTTAGGAAGAATGGCCTCTTTAAGATATGTTGATGTGTCATAGTTTGTCCTATGAATTCATTACTGTATGCCTGCTATGCTTCTGGATGCCTCATGGAAACTGAGCAATTTACAAACCTGTACTGAGCAGGTACTGAGCCTGGGCATGCTCAGAAGAGGCAGACAGGGGATTAACATTCAGTCATTGGCTGTGATGTCAACTGTCAAATCCATAACTGACAGTTACTAACTGGAAGAACCAGGAAGCAGAAACAGGGGAAACAGGACATTGTGCAGGATTTCAGGTTAGACTTATACATTCCAGATTTCAGGGATTTGGGGGGGGGTGATTTACCTGTATGTAAGTTTTCATTTTGGTGCTGGACTTGCCCTTTAAACCACCCCCAATAGCATCTAAAATAAGTTATTAGATTAGCTCTGCAGTCCTTTCCCCCCTCCCTCCCGATCTCTGTGATGTTCCCTGTGCCCTAGCGTTAAAACCTTTTGCTGTAATGTAGTGGAACCTATCCCACCTCCAACCGATATATTTGTTTGTAAAAAAAATAATCCAAACTGTAGTTACAAAGCCTCGTTCCGTAATTGGCTGCCTCTCAGTTTCATGCAAGCAGAGGGCCGGGGGAACAAAAAATTTTTTTTTAGAAGAGGTGGAAATACCCTTTAACACAACATTTCAATAAGATTCCTAAGATATTTACATTGTTGTTCACTGCTGGTAAATCACAGTTAAGGATTCATTGCCATTTGTATAGTTCTGATGATATATTTACGTTATATTTGAACTACTACAGCTAAAGAATGTAGTGATATTTTAATATGCAACTACTTACCTTAACAACAATAACAACACAGATAACAAAGTACTAAAAGCTGGAGCCCACTATAGTATCTGGAATTGGGAGTCTGCTTTAGAAGTAGATGTGCTTTAATGCTTTTATGTTGTGCCACACAGGGAATTAAAGGGGATGTCCACTCTTGAAATAAAAACTGGTTACTTGTCATTCATTTGCCCCTAAACCCAAGTTACCCAACTGCTTTTTTTTAGCACTTAATGAAATGCATTCCTAACCAGATATTTAATGATTGGTTTGGATCAGCTGCTAGGTAAGCATCATAGGTACTGATGAGTATTGCTGCTGTTCTTTCCCTTTCTGGCAGAGGTTGCTGACTCCTTCTCCTGCTTAATGAGCTTGAGCTTTTAATAAGCTTGAGCATGTGTAGCGGATGCAGCAGGGGAAACAACTGTCAACCAGTGATGTCAGCCTTGATTGACTGCATGCCCGCTTTCTTTGCCAGAATGGGGGTTGTATGTGAAGCACAGGACAGGTGATTGAGCAGGTGTAAAAAAAGGAAAGTGATTTGTTTTTCTCGTTCAGCTTTGGTAAAGGTAAATGGGTCCCTGGAATGTATGGAGGAAGAGTTGGGTGGGTCCTCCATTACATTTACCTTTACTGGTTTTGCAGCATTCCAGACAGGCTCATTAATTAACTAAGCTGCATCTGGAAGGGAAGTGCTAGGGTCTTGGTAAAATATAGGTAAAGATGGAGGTATGGCACTAGCAGAATCCCCAAATGTTAGTCAATAAATAGGGGGGTGCTGGACAGACGCAAAAAAGCAGACTAAAAATATTCAAAAGGAGAGAAAGAAAGTCTGCAGCACTCACTTATAATCGGTGAAAAAATATTTACATTCCTTTATTGAAGTATGTACACACATACGTTATGGGACTATATCATGTGCAAACAGAATAATTTAAAAACCATTAAAATATATGTGGGGTTATTCAATAAAAGGTCTTATTGTTTAAAATGGTGATAATTTTGCCTCAACCAATCAGATCTTATTTAACATTTGAAAGCTAACATCTTATTGGTTGGGGCAAAATTAGCACCATTTTAAACGATAAGACCTTTTATTGAATCTCCCTGATAATATACAAATAGCAGCATCTCATATACAATAGTTCAAGTAACCAAGGATGAAATGTAAAGTGCACAGTGCCATACTATGGTAAGTACTACACAGTTGCAACTTACAAAAGTATATCAGGCGAAATCCTAGTGTTAACAGCGTATACAGCGTATATACTTATCTGTCCCTGTGTATGGCTCAACACTTAGAGGTATAAGCAATCCCTGGAGGTGCAGGCATAGGAATCTCTATCCAACAATGAGAGCTACTAGATCCGAAACGGTGGGTGGAGTGGTCCCCCTGACGCGTTTCGCCCGGTACCCCGGGCTTTCTCAAAAGGTACACATCGGTGGCGTCTCTCCAATACAAATATATAGGCCTCAGTGTACAGCACGTCCAGCCCGTACTCACGTAGCTACGTAATCACGTTCACGTGCGCAGCGACGTCAGAGTGCGTCCGCCTAGTCGGGCTTGCGTGCATATCATTAATACCAATGTAGAGTGAAGAAACATTCTGGCCTGATCGCGCATGCGCTGTAGCGCATACACTAACCATAAGCAGAGTTATGGAGAGAACGACACCTGCCTGAAACCATTGGAATTATTGGACCACCAACCGTCTGCAACCGATGGCCCCACATACTAAAAACAAGAGAAGTATATACAGCGTGATATATATACAACGTATTACATACATAACAATAAGACCTAGCACAATAAAGATAATAGAAACAGAGAGATGGTTTCAATTCATAAGCCCCAGTATCCAAAGTTTTTGTCCGACCATATAATTGGATACTAGGACAAACATATAAACGGTCAATGGGGATTAGGTATTCAATTTGTACCCCCTATAGACAAAGTCATTCCTTAGAAAATGGTGGGTTTTACCCAAGGTGGGGTGTTGGGGTAAATAACCCCTGAAATGGTAAGCTTCCCATTGTACATAAGCTTTCCATTGTACATAAGAGAGGAAAGGGGGGGCCCCCCCATTAATAGAATATGAGATATATCCTTTTGTTCCGGGTATCAAAGCCGGTGACCCTCCAACTGAGAGACACAAAGCACATCCAGTGTCAGAGCATCCCAGGAAAACCATCCCAACAGTCCATGTAAGTGGCCCATGAAATACTGAGTTAAATTCAAATAAACATTGTAGGTAGGCGCTTCAGATAATTAATCCAGGTAAGTATCCACACCACAGAATCCATGGTGAGTATGTTTTGTAAGTTCTATGTACATCCTACTTTGTAGGTGTTTGAAGGAAGTGTGTTAGATGTAGCATAACCAATGATGAGAATAAAGGTGAAATAGAATGAAGTCTAGAGGAATGGGACCAGGTCCAGTACTTCATTAATGCCCCCGGGGGCAAGGCTGGATAATAGATAGATCCACCTAGCTTCAGCTTTCAGCAACAAGTTGTTGTCTCCCCCTCTTATGTTGGTTTTCACCTGTTGTAAAACAAAACATGAGATACCGTTAACCCTGCCTCCATGATGTGCTAAGAAGTGTTGAGCCACACTAGAGATGGATTTCCCATCCCTACTATCCCTCAATGCTAAACGTATATTGGACAGGTGATTTGACAATTGCTGTTTAAGTTTTTGCATAGTCTTTCCAACATATATTTTCTGACACCCACATTGGAGGGCATATACTACATTGCAGGTATCACAGTTGAAATAACCATACAGCTTAAAGTTTTTAAGACCATCCGAGCTCATGATCTTTTCCCTTCTAACCATATATGGGCAAAAGTGAAATTTCCCACATGGGTAAGTACCCTGTATCTTTGCCCCTCTGCAAGACAGTGTGGTTCTCTGAAAGTGACTACTCGTCAATATGTCTCCTAGATTCCTACCCCTTCTAGTCGTTATAGAGGGTTTAGTGGGTATAAATCCAGATATCGCATCATCATTTAAGAGGATATGCCAATTCCTTTCCAGGGCTTGTCTGATCTGCATATATCGAGTATTGTAAGTGGTAATGAATCTTGTCTTCTCCTCAACTGCTCTAACCTTAGGTTTAAGAAGGTCAACCTGCTTAAACTTTTGTGCATGTGCCTTATTGAACTTCAGTAATGCCTTAGGGTACCCCCTGTTGATAAAACGTGTCTCAAGCTCATCGGCCTCCTTAACATAGCTCTGAGATGTAGTGCAATTCCTCCGAACCCTTAGGAACTGCCCTTTAGGGATCCCCGAGTAAAACATGTGGATGTGCACTATTGTAGTGTAACAGCGAGTTGGTTGCTGTATCCTTTCTAAATAGTTCAGTATCCAATCTACCCTGATGCTTTTTTACCTTTATATCCAGAAAGGTTATTTCAGTCCCAGAGATATCATAGGATAGATGGACATTCATTTTGTTTATATTTAAGATTTTTATGAAATCCTTTGCTAGTTCCTTGGTTCCACTCCAGAGGATGAACACGTCGTCGATAAAACGGACCCATAGATCTATATAAGCAGTGAAGAAGATAAAATCGTCACAGAACACAAACTCGCATTCCCACCACCCGAGGAAGAGGTTAGCATATGAGGGCGCACATTTTGCGCCCATTGCAGTACCTCTCCTCTGAAGGTAGTAGGTATTATCAAACAAGAAGTAGTTGTGGAACAGTATAAATTTTAAAAATTTGATTACCGTTCCCGTTTTATCCTTCCCCATCTGTCATTTCATATCCAAAAAATACCGGCAAGCTTCTATGCCAGTTTCATGGTCGATGTTAGAATATAAAGACTCGACGTCACATGTGATTAAAAGATGTTCATCTTCTACTGGTATGTCTTGTATCTTTGAGATGAAGTCTGCTGTATCCCGGAGATACGAGTCTAGTTGAAATACAAAAGGTTGTAGAAATGTATCCACATATAAGCATAGATTTTCATTTAGACTGTCTATTCCAGATATTATAGGTCTACCTGGTGGTCGTCGGATGTTCTTGTGTACTTTGGGGAGCATGTAGAATGTCGGCGTCTTGGGGTGCTCCTTGTAAAGAAACCTAGCTTCCTCCATGGTGATGTCACCCTCTTCTAGGGCATCATCCAGTAGACTCATCAGTCTTTTCTGAAAAACATGTGTAGGATTAGAGGGAAGGGGGGTGTAATTCTCCCTATTATCAAGCTGCTTTTTAGCCTCAGTCAAATAGAGGTGTTCGGGCCATAGAACCACATTCCCCCCTTTGTTAGACCTCTTTATCACAACATCTTTCATATCCTGAAGCTCCTTTATGGCGGATCGTTCCTTAGCTGTAACGTTATATGAACCGCCACCTGCTACCATCCGTCTACATTCTTCCGTCATACATTTGTAAAATACATCTATACAGGGGAATTCTGAAAATGAGGGACAAAAGGTGGATTTGGGCTTAAATACCTTTCTGGTGTCCAAATCCATAGAAGGAGTCATATCATTCATTATATCTTCCCCATTTAATGATGTAATTTCTGAGTCCATGGATATTAAAGCATTTTCATGCACCATCTGTTTTTCTTTGAAAAAAGCCTTTAAGGCTAGTCGTCTACAAAAGAGGTAGATATCCTTCTGTAATGTAAAGTTATTAAGGGGTTGAGAAGTGCAAAAAGATAGACCCTTAGATAATACACTTAATTGTGAAGGTGTTAGCACAACAGTGGATAGATTAATTACCTGTAGGGCATCCTCGGGTTGTGTGTTTAAATCTGTTTCTTTTGTTGTCTTGTTTTGTTTCTTACCACTACCCCTTCCCCTCCTTGTCTTCTGTTTAAAGGGTGGCGATTCCCTAAAAAAGATTCCGCTTCACTGATTTCACTATCAGAGATATCCACGTTCGTGGCTTTTTTTGGAGTGGATTTACGTTTACCAGATTGGCTCTTGAATTGTTGTTTAAAACCTCTTTTCCTGGGATTGACTCTGTGTTGCCAATTATATGCTGTCCCTCTCTTAAAATCCTCTTGATCCCTATATAATTAGCTTTTTTTTACTTTAAGAACCTCCCCTTCTATTTTTTTGAGAGTCTCTGTAATAGAGTCCTCAAATTGTTGGAAAGACTTTTTGTCCAACTTTCCTTCTAGTGTCTTAGTAAGTTGATCTATCTCTGAGCTTAGCTGTGCAAGTAGATCCTTGTCGTGAGTAATTAACAACTTGATCAGTTTCAGAGCATTTTCCGTAAGTGTCGTTTCCCACTGTTCCTTGAATTCCTTACTGGGCTCCCAGGGAGGGTAGAGCCTCTGAGGCCCCTGGGTACAATTTTTAACTTAAGATATTTATCCAGGCTATATACATTCCACCATGTACGTGCATATTTAATATGCAATTCAGTTCCTGACATGTATCCGAGAATTCCCTTGGAGTATCCAAGATGGTGGAGGCACCGTCAAAAAGTTCATCTAACTTACTAAGGCGTTCTTTATTCAGATGATCTATATTGCAGGTCATATTTTAAATGTATTAGTGTGTGTACTAACCGTGAACAAACTGTGGTCTATACCAAGAAATGGATAATATACAAGACAATATAGGTAAAGATGGGGGTATGGCACTAGTAGAATCCCCAAATGTTAGTCAATAAATGGGGGGGTGCTGGACAGACGCAAAAAAGCAGACTAAATATATTCAAAAGGAGAGAAAGAAAGTCTGCAGCACTCACTTATAATCTGTGAAAAAATATTTACATTCCTTTATTGGTATAAGTATGTACACACATACGTTACGGGACTATATCATGTGCAAACAGAATAATTTAAAAACCATTAAAATATATAATATACAAATAGCAGCATCTCATATACAATAGTTCAAGTAACCAAGGATGAAATGTAAAGTGCACACTGCCATACTATGGTAAGTCCTACACAGTAGCAACTTATATCAGGGGAAATCCTAGTGTTAACAGCATATACAGCGTATATACTTATCTGTCCCTGTGTATGGCTCAACACTTAGAGGTATAAGCAAGGGTCTTGGTAAAAGACGTGAGAGATTCACTGGCTCATTTACCTAAAGCCGCAGGGCAGTTGAAAGTCACTCTAACCAATTCGCTATCGGTTAGCATGACTAGCGTGTCTTTAACTCCATATCTTTGCGTAACCTGCCCCATCTCTTACGCAAAGGAAAACCGCTCACAATTTAATTTAATATTACCCATAGGAGCAAACATGTTATTGAATCGCGGAAGGGAGATTTACCTGGTGGCTCTGGGTATATCCCCCCCTTGTTCTCTCCCTTTCTCTACATGGAAGCAGCACTGCTGTGTTGCGTTGCATGTAAGAGGTTACTGGAAGATATGTGTAAGCTGTGTATATATTTTTAGTTGACAAAGAAAAAGGTATAAACATTGTGTATTAGTTAGGGTCAACTTGACCTATGTTTTAGTTTTGTTTACAATAATGCTGGTCGCGGCCATTGTTTAAAATGCTCTTTGTGTTAATATTTGTGTCATGGCCTAATCCAGGAGGCCAAGATCCTGCCAAACCTAATCCCTACATGGTAATAATTGTATGTGGTTTAATAATAAATATCTGGTTAGTAACACATTTAATAATGAGCTGAATATATGACCATTTGTTTTGAGGATGGACATGCCCTTTAATTTATAAACGTTGTTTGATTGGCACATTCGTGCTGTATTTAAAGTAGAACTAAACACAATTTTTTATACTCCAGAATCTGAAAACAACCCCCCTAAAAACACCAATAAGCTATAAAATCCCACTCCAGTAAACTGTATTCAAGTAAATGTAAACCTGTTAAAAACTGGATGAAGTATCTGTGTGTTTGTGCAGTGTCAGAACACACCTCCTGACCTCAGTCACATGCTTCCTTGCTTTATCTGTCCTGTAAAAGGATTGGCTAGAGATTATTAATGGGTCTGACCAACTGTAACAAGTTTCTGCCATAGCTAATGACTGAGCATGGGCAGAACATAATGGTGGTTGAGCAAACTGTGTGATACTAGAATGCTGTAAAGTAAAGCAAAAACCATCTGTTATTGAGTCTATGAGTAAGGGCATTGTAGTCTGAAACGTGTAAGACTATGTTTTTCTATTTTCATATGTGAACTCACCTGTATGACATTGATGTATCAATAAAGAATATCTGTTGTATTCAATTAGATCAACTGGACTTGAAGATTAGTTCTTGAAGACGTTTCGCTAGTCATCCGACTGGCATTCTTAATTCAGAATGACTTGTACAAGAATCTGTTGGCAATTATGTACCCTGGAAAATCCCAATTAGCATATCACAGCCAGGTGTTAAGGGAGTGATTGGATAGAGGTGTTATAGGAACGCCCAGAGTAAGGTGTCAAAACAGCATTGTACATGGCAGACAGTTGGTGTCGAACCCCCACCTCTATTTAGGCTTGGTTTCTTTATTTTAGTGGTTATAAATTCAGCATAAAATGTATTGTACATACCATTAACTTATTACTTTTAGGTTTGGTATGAAATGAGCTTTTAATTGAAATTAAATGAAAAACCTTTTTCTAACTTTGAAAGCGTTATGATGCTGCCACCTAGTGGTTGAATAATGGTATACTAGAATAGTATTACCTGTATGGATCAGAAAATAAGATACAATATGATTCTATACTTTTAATTATTGTTTTTATTGCTATACACTGTATATATATATGCACTTTTCTTTTATTTCACAGCCACAGGTAAAGAAAACATCTACGTCAACCTACCAGGAAAAGCTTTGATATTGATATGTTGGTATGTTGGACTAAAATGGACACTATAAATACATGGAGCCTGGTGTACAGAGACACTAGTTATTATATATGCTTTATTATCACTAAATTTTGGGTTGCACTAATCCCTCCCACTTGATGAGGAGGGAGGAGTTAGGCTTGATTAATGGTCTACTTAAGGTGAAGGGGCACATTGTGTGAGTTATACCTGATGAAGGAGACATAGTGCTCTCCAAAACGTTGTTCGTTTGTGTAATATAAATAAACAGTTGAATCTGAGGATAAGTGTGCGGAGCCTACCAGAGCAGCATTGCACTAAGACTGTGCTTTAAGTTACGTGAACCCAGGGGTGAGGACCTAGCGGTTCAGGTCCTCACCCTGGGTAAAAGGTAATGAACAAAGAAGAGGAGCGGAGGGAAGGTGAGTATAATTGTCCTTTAAGTGGGGTATTAAAGGGGAACTGTGGTCTCCAAACAAGTTTAGTTTAAAAGACCAGTTTCCTACCTTTAAAACGAGCCATCAACCACCTCTCTACGTGCTCCACAGTCCAAAATATAAAGAAATGACTGACCAGAAAGTTAATGGGTGGGAGGCTGACATGTGACATTCCTAAGGCTTCTCCTGCACAGTGCTGCCTGCCGGCGAGCACAACCTCAGACTTCCTCAGTGTATGAGGGAGACAGGAAGTCCCTCCTCTCTGCTGTGTGAAGTCCTGACAGAGTGACAGCCCTTCTCTCCCACTATGTGAAAACAGCCTTTTCAGGCAGAGTGGGCTTAGGCACCCACGAGTGGACGGGGCTTAGGCACCCAGGAGTGGGCGGGCTTAGGCACCCACGGGTGGGTGGGGCCATGTCACCCATGAGTGGGTGGGGCCACATGGGGCTGTAAGATAATGGGCCATGGGGGGCCTGCAACTGGAGACACCATGGGGTCCATGAGTGGGAGGGACCAGGGGGGGCTGCAAAGGGGAGGAGGAGACACAGGACAGATTGACTGACAGTTTCAGAGCAGAAAGCAGGAAGTGCAGGGGACCTGGTGATGCTGCTGCCATATCACACACAAAAATGTAAATATCTTCAAAACTATGCAAAATAAACAATGGAAATAAATTGCAAAAATTCTCAGGGGAGCAATTCCTATCAATTTACCTCAATTTAGCTAAAGTCATTTTGGGACCACAGTTCCCCTTTAACAAAAACATGGAACCGGATTGATCTGCTCTGAAGGTTTTATTAACCTAGCATATTGACATTATTGGTCTCACCTATACCTTTGCTGTGGCTGTTGGTTGCTTTTTAAAATAAACCTGTGGTTACTCCCATAGGGCCCTATTTATAAAAAATCGTTATCGTTATCGTAAAATACCCGATCGTATCGTAAAATAACGACGGGGTTTACCGATAACGACCGTTATTTACCGATAACGACCGTTATTTACCGATATCGTTAAATACCGGTCGTATTTTACCGATATCGTTAAACATACGGTCGTTATTTACCGATAACGGGTCGTCTGGATTTAACGATAAAGGTCGTTATCGGTAGTTTTAAATAACGACGTTTATCGGTAAATAACAGTCGTTATCGGTAAATAACGACCGATATTTACCGATAACGACCGGTATTTAACGATATCGGTAAATAACGGTCGTTATCGGTAAATAACGGTCGTTATCGGTAAAAACCCGGTCGTTATTTTTACGATAACGATCGGTATTTTACGATAACGATAACGATTTTTTATAAATAGGGCCCATAATTCATCCCTCTGGGTTTTGCTTGGAGTCTAAATGTATGCAGTACACTTCACATTCTCTCTGTCCTGCCCCCAAGAAACTGTGAGCAAATAATATTACAGCAGAGACCTGCCTCCTAAATAGTGGGGTCAGGGGCCATGGCCAATAGATGCATGTGCTGATAAGGCATTTTGAAGACTAAATCGGCTGGGAGTTGTACTGGCAAAAACATGGAAGCCTTCTTTATTACAGAATCTACCTCTGACAAGTATGTAAATGCAACTTACTAGAGAAGTATCTTACAATATATAGGTGTTCTGGGGAGAAAAGTATAAACCCCACACTACCCCAACATTATATAGCTTGGGTTTTTGTGGCTAGTGTGCTGGATAGACAGCACTAGCCCTGACTGAGGAAAGGTAGGCACTTACCCCAGCTAGGATCAGGACCTCCTTGTGTGGCTATGCATCCGATCCCAACAGTCCTTTATATGAGGGGACGAATGGGTGTGAAAACAGCATTGTACATGGCAGACACCTATATTCAGGCTTGGTTTCTTTATTTTCACATAAATGGCCTCCGTGACACCTCTCTTGAAACAGTCCTGCTCCTTTGCCAAGATGTTGACAATTACAGAGGTGTTGGGGTTTGACACCAACTGTCTGCCATGTACAATGCTGTTTTGACACCTTACCCTGGGCAGTTTCGATAACACCTCAGCCTCAGTACAATCACACCTTGTATTCAGAAGGTCCCCAACACCTGGCTGTAATATGCTAATTGGGACTTTTCAGGATACTTATAACAGTATTGTCAACATATTCTTGTACAAGTCATTCTGAATTGAGAAAGCCAGTTGATGACTAGCAAAATGTCTTAAAGAACCATAAGTCCAGTTGATCTAAAAGAACATAAGAGATATACCATGACCTGGATGAATGAGCGCCTTCACAAGCTTAAGGTAGCATTAATCATTTGTTGCCCCTAGGTAAAAAATAGTCTTCCCCCCTAATACAATGATCATTTAAGTTTACCTTAAGAGAGCTATGGTCTCAAAACAGGTTTGGGTTGAATACAATCCTGTTGTTTTGCCTTTAACAACAAGCTTTGGGTCACATCTTAAAGTTCAGCCTGTCACGAGATACGTAGCTTCACTTTCTGGCATCTGTAATATGTTTTGTTTTTTGTAATAGTGTTTTACCAACTTCCCTGGAGGAATCTGATGAATTGTTTCTTACAAGAAGTTAGAAAAGCTGTCTGATTAATATATTTGTGTTTTTCACCAACAGACAATGGATCCACCATTCAAAAACATATTGTGAGGCTTCTGACATACCTTTCGGGAACGCCACTTGCAAAAATTCTTCCATCACCTGAAACTCTGTTTGATATTGGTAAAATGGCAGCAAATATTGATATAATGCTTGCCGAGGTATATATTCATATTAACTGCATAAATGCAAACCATTAATTTGCTGCAATAGCACAGGCCAAACAGTTGCACAATTTTTTTAAAGGGCATGTCCACCCCCAAAACTATAATTTAACCTCATACTGAATAGTGTTAAAAAATCCTTACCGTACATCTCTAATTCTTATGGTTCTCCTGCAGTGACCAGGAGAACTAAGGAGTAGGAGCTGTTTTCCTGCGTGAAAGGTTTCTGCCTTCTCCTTGTCCTCTGAGAGGACAGTAGCATATGCAGGGGAGCCCTTTCCCCCCTCCCTCCATCCCTCTAGGGTTTCAGACACCTGAGACAAACTTTGATTGCCGCCTATATACGCACGTAAAAACGGGGTGGCCATGGATTCTGCGTGGGCATAGCTTTGTGGGTGAGATCTCGGGTTGCCATTTTGTCATTTTGAACTTGGCATCATTTATTTGTACAGTTTCTTTAAATAGACATTTATCCACACCAGAATTCCAGAATAATAAAGAATTTTGCCCAAAAAGAGCCTTGACCACCACGTCAAGGTAGACTGTTTTTAACAGGACCCTTACTTACCTAACTAGTCTAATCTAACCTAATAAACTATCTAAAGCTAATCTAACTGTATGAAATGTCTTTTGTCAATATCTAACACATTTAGTGTTAAAAAAAATAACATCTGCAGCAAAGTATATGTTTGGTTGAGCAATGTAGCACAATCATTGAGAACAGAAAGTAAAGGTCCCATAGAGTGAGAACAGATAGTAAAGGTCCCATAGAGTGAGAACAGACAGTAAAGGTCCCATAGAGTGAGAACAGACAGTAAAGGTCCCATACAGTGAGAGCAGAACGTAAAGGTCCCATAGAGTGAGAACAGACAGTAAAGGTCCCATACAGCGAGAACAGACAGTAAAGGTCTGATACAGCGAGAACAGACAGTAAAGGTCCCATACAGCGAGAACAGACAATAAAGGTCCCATACAGTGAGAACAGACAATAAAGGTCCCATACAGTGAGAACAGATAGTAAAGGTCTCATACAGTGAGAACAGACAGTAAAGGTCCCATACAGTGAGAACAGACAGTAAAGGTCCCATACAGTGAGAAGTCAGTAAAGGTCCCCCAGCGTTCTGTATTGCCGGCAGCCACTTCTGTGATTGGCTGCCTCTCAACCAATCAGAAACGCTGCTGCCAGTCCTTCCCCTGCTTGCAGTTTCGGCAAGCAGAGGGCTGAGATCAGAGCGCTGGGGGATCAAAGAATTGTAAATAGTGTTCTGCACCTTTTTTTTACCAAACCTAGGGGTTGGGGGAGGGCTAGGGTCCCCTACAATATGTTAAAAGTTTATTTTTTGGGTGGACATACCCTTTAAATAAGCACACTGATGTTTATTTTATATTAAACTTAACAATACAAGCAATGCATTATGGATTTATATAGTGGATAATGCACCCCCTACTGTAAATTACAAGGATGTTAGAAGTCACCGAAGAGTTCTGTGACCATATAAAAGCACGAGGCCGCACTTCTAATATCCTTATAATTTACAGAAAGGGGTGCATTATATATTGTAATCTAACCCTTCCCTCTCAATAAATGAGTGAATATAATGGCAAACACCCCATACTCCCTGCACCATATTGTGGGAAACCCCCTGGGCTGTTAACTTTGACATGTTCTAAACCCCCTACCCTACTCCACATCTGTCTAGCATCTGTCTAATATCTGTTTGTCTATCAGACAGATAGATAAATAATAGATTGATTTTAAATAGACAGACTATTAAATAGATATTAGATATATATATAGACAGACAGATAGACTTTGCAGGACAGTGACAGCAGAACAATAAATGTATATTATTATTATTATTGATTTATATAGCGCCAACATCTTCCGTGGCGCCTTACAATTACATAGTAAAACATTACATACAGGGTAATACATGTTATACAAAGTCATACATATTACATACACAGGTAATACATATTATAAGTAAACAGAGTGAGGAGTTTCTTACAGCAATACTGTGATACAATATATGGTAGTAAAAGGGGTAATGTTTAGGCCAGGTTATATGCTTGCCTAAAGAGGTGGGTTTTAAGGTTACATTTGAAGGTGTTAAAGGGTATGTCCACCCTTAAATCTATTTTTGGATATAGCCTTCCCCCTGGTCCCCCAGCCCCAACCGCATCATTTTTATTTTTAGAAAGTGCCCCAAACTTTTACTTACCTCCCCTCTTTCCTTCGCCGCGCTGCCGACCCTCTGCTTGCGAGAATGCAAGCAGAGGGGCGGGACCAGCAGTCGCGCCTGTGATTGGCTGCGCGGCAGCCAATCACGGACGCGGCTGCCGGTCATTCAGTGCAGCGGAGGAAAGAGGAAGGTACGTAAAAGTTTGGGGCACTTTCTAAAAATAAAAGATGCGGTTGGGGCTGGGGGACCAGGGGGAAGGCTATATCAAAGGGGATTAATGCTAGGGGAGGGAATCCGGAGAGGAGGGAGAGGAGGGAGAGGGAGGGGAGGGGGGGGAAAAGGGCTGCAGTACAGCATGCCAAAATTCTCCCGAGGCCAGGTAGAGGCAGAGTCCTATAAGGGACTCTGCTATCCTCCTGGTGGGCAGTTTTTGGGACTTTGGGGGGGAATACAGGAGAACCACATGGAGCTGGGATGTGAGGTAAGGATTACACTACACTACATGATGGGACCAGTAGTTGGGGGAATTATAGTTTTGGGGGTGGACATGCCCTTTAAGGGATGGTGAGTGACGGACAGATGGAGGAAGGGAGTTCCAGAGCAGAGGGGCAGCATGAGTAAAGTCCTGAATGTGGGCATGGGAAGAGGTGACAAGGGTGGATGAGTGGAGGGTATTTATTGCGGAGTGGAGGTTGTGCTTGGGACAGTATCGTTGGATCAGCTCTGAGATATATGGAGGGGCTGTGCTGGATAGTACTTTATAGGATAAGGTAAGCGGTTTGAATTGGATCCTTTGCATGATGGACAACCAGTGGAGGGACTGACAGACAGGAGAGGCATTAGAGAAGCGAGAAGAGAAATGAATGACCCGGGCAGCAGAGTTGAGAATGGATTGAAGCGGTGCCAGGTGGTTTGCAGTAGTCTAGCCAGGATATGATTAGGGCATGGACTAGGATTTTTGTATCTTCATTCGAGAGGAAGGGTCGAATGCGGGAGATGTTTTTGAGTTGAAGCCAACAGCAGTTGGCAAGCGAATTGAAGGAAAGATCGGAATCTAGCATTATTCCCAGGCAGCGGACATGAGAAGATGGGGATATGGGTGTGTTGTTAATATTAATAGTAAATCTAGGAAGGGGAACAGATCGTGAGGATGGGAAAAGGAAAGTTCAGTCTCAGTCCATGTTTAGTTTGAGGATGTGGGAGGACATGAAGGCAGAGATGGCACTCAGGCAGTCGGGGACCTGGGATGTCAGTGTAGGGAGATCTGGGGCAGAGATGTAAATTTGGGTATCATCCGCATACAGGTGATATTGCAACCCGAATGAACTAATGAGTTGTCCAAGGCCATAGGTGTAGATGGAGAAAAGAAGAGGACAGAGTACCGAGCCTTGCAGGACCCCCACAGGGAGGGGGCAAGTAGTGAAGCTAATTTCAGAGTTAAAAACACTTAAGGTTCTACCAGAGAGATAGGAGGATAGCCAAGAAAGTGCAGTGTCCTTGATACCCAAGGAGGCCAGGATCTAAAGAAGTAGAGGGTGATCAACAGTATAAAAAGCAGAGGACAGATCAAGAAGAATGAGCAAAGAGCATTGACCTTTAGATTTAGCACTAAGTAGAACATTGGTTACTTTAGTGAGGGCAGTTTCTGCGAGTGGTTAGGGCGGAAGCCTGACTGGAGGTAGTCAAAGAGATAGTTAGCAGACAGGTGACAAACCAGGTCAGTATAGACATGTCTTTCCAGTAGTTTGTAAGCAAAAGGGAGACAAGCCAGTAGATGGAAAGAGAAGACGGGTCAAGGTAGGGTTTTTTAGGTAAAGGTTATACAACGGCATGTTTAAATATAGAGGGAAAAATACCAGTGGATAGGGACAAGTTAAAGAGAGAGGTTAGGGCTGGAATGAAGGAAGAGGAGAGCGGGGGAATAAGATGAGAGGGAATGGGGTCGAGGGGCAGGTGGTGAGACATGTCCTGGATAGGAGAGATGAAAGTCCCTGTTTTGTTATACTGGTGAAGCTCGTTAGAGGGCAAGTAAAGGGATTAACCAATGAAGGGAGGCTAGACAGTGCAGTGGTAGGGGTAGAGATGGAGGCGGTGAGCAACGAAGGGAGATTGGGCAGTGCAATGCTAGTGGTTGGAAGCTGTAGGGAGGAGCTAGGGTGCACAGGAAAACCACATCCGATGTTTTCGATTTTCTCTGTCAAATATGAGGCTATTTCATCAGCCGATAAACAGGTTAATCGGAGGAGGTGGCGAACTGAGCAGGGAGTTGAATATTTTGAATAGCTGTTTAGGGTTATGGGATTGGGAGGATATGAGTGAAGAGAAGTAGTTTTGTTTGGCTTAGCACAAAGCACTTCTGATCCAACAAAGGGAACATTTAAATTCGAGAAAGTCAATATTTTTGTTAGGGAGGAGGTAAGAGAGAGAAGTTTAGTGGCAGCAGAGGTGTTGGTATCGATGGGGATATTGGAATCCCCTAGGATAATTGAGGGGGTGTCAGTGGATAGAAAGTGGGACAACCAAGCAGAGAAGTGGTCAAAGAAAGTGGTGGTCGGGCTGGGTGGTCAATAAATAACCACAATCTGTAGGGGTGTGGGAGAGTAAACATGGATTGAGTGGAACTCAAAAGATAGGTGGGAAAGGGCTGGTAGGGGCGTGATGGGTTTGAAAGTACAGCGCTTAGAGAGAAGAATTCCAACTCCCCCACCACATTTATTATCGGCCCTAGTGGTGTTGTGGCTGAAGTGAAGGCCCCCATATGAGAGCGCGATGGGTGAGTCAGAGGGTGACAGCCATGTTTCGGTAAGACCAAGAAAAGTAAAGCAGTTAGAGATAAATAGGTTGTGGGGGCCAGGATTTGGGGAGATTTCACTAGCTGCAAGTAAAAGGAGAGAGAATGAGAGGAGGTGAGAGTGGGATTTAAATGGACCATGCGTTTGCCCTTTAATGGAGGAAGCTGGGGGGTGTTTGACAATGGAAAGTAGTTCATGGTGGGAAAGGAGGGAAGAGGATAAAATGTAATTGCAATGTAATTATGGACTTACCTTATTATAGTGGGGTGTTTCAGTGAGGTGATAGAGCTGAGTAGCTAGGTAACCAGGCAGAAAAAGAGCAAGGTTATATGGAACATGATGATGGGGTAATAATATAATGGGAAGGGTTCAATGGTCTGATCCAAATGAGCTCGGTGTCAGGCACTTCAGGTTGAATTCTGGTGTTAATTCAGCCCTACACTTAGAATTGCTGCACTTAGGAAAAGGCTGCAGAATGTGACCAAGGTCAGAATGTGACTAGGCCCCTTACAGATATAACTGGCCTGATTACAACTACAATTAGTAATACTATTCACTTGGGGTGTGGGAGGGGCTGAATTTTCATTTCAAATTAAATGAAAACAGAGTGAGGATCAAATGGAGAATGCCCAATAAACAACCAGACTAGACTATGAGATAAGACAGCAGATTCATACCAGTAAAAATACAGTCAAGCAAATGAAGTGATGCACAGTGGAGAGTTATGGGAAACTCAGAGTTAAGTGCAGTCTATCGGCACCCTCCTCTCCCTCCTCCTCTATAGAAAACAGGGAAGAAGCATGAAAATCTTTATTGGCAGAGGACATCAGAGTTTCTCTACAACCAGCACCAGCCAGCTGCACACTAGATTTAGCTGTAGAACAACTGATGCTGGGGAGACTGGCCGTGTTTGCCGTGGGCACGATAGTTCTGGGTTATAATCGGCATGATATTACTCAGCAGTGCGCTGATTATAAGGCTATTATTTACACCTGGATCCCATTGGGATCCACTACAGGGGTAGATTATATAAGGGATAATACGCTACCTACAGTGTAATATAAGGATATTACGCCACAGAGGAGTTCCCTGACCTTATAAAAACACGAGGCTGTTAGGCCGAGTGTTTTTATAGAGGTCAGGGAACCCCCGAGGTGAAGTAATATCCGTATATTATTCTGTAGGTAGTGTATTATTCCATATAATACATAAGGTCAAAAAAAGAAAAAGCCAGCACAGGCACTCTGTCTCCCCTCTCCCTTTCTCTCCCTCCCTGTATTAGTAATGTGGATAACAAGCCCGTTTTTGTAAATACAAATAGTTAACTGTCATTTCTATCTCAAAATAAAAGAAGACAATGAACTAATAGGGAGATTCAATAAAAGTTCTTATCGTTTAAAATGGTGCTAATTTTGCCCCAACCAATCAGATCTTATTTAACATTTGAAAGATAACAACTGATTGGTTGGGACAAAATTACCGTAACACCATTTTAAACAATAAGAACTTTTATTGAATAACCCTGATAGTCTCTCAACCGGTGCAGTTCTGGTTCATTACACTGACTGACTGAATTACTGTTCTCATAAGGAAGAGCGAGCGCATTCCTGTGATTCATAATTGACCGCTCGCTCCTCCTTATCAGCACAGTAATTCAGTCAGTCAGTCAGTCAGTGTACAGAAACGGAATTGTTATCTACATTACTAATACAGACAAGGAGAGAGAAATGGGGAGGGGCATTGGAATACAGGAAGTCACTCAGTGACATCACTGAATGACTGTAATATAGATTCTCGCCACTACACCTCCCCATTGAAATGCCAGAGCCTTATGTATTATAAGAATATTCATTTATAGTATTTTTTATTTCTTCATTGGGCTGTGTGTCCTAAAATATCCAAATGTCATCATGTTACAGACCTAATAACTTCTATGACACTTTAGCCAGAAAGAGACTTTTTGAGTTTCAAAAAAAAGTTATATAAATCATTTAATATATCACTATTTGCTCCCACGCTGCTTTGTCTGCCTCTTCACCCTCTCGTGGCTCCTCCAGGTAGTTCTTTATGTGCATGCATTCAGATGTTTCCAGAAACCTTTGTTTGTTTACAGGAACAATCAGATCCTTTCGTTTTCTGCTTCTTCCATTGGTCCTTGTTGTATTTGGTGGCAAATTCTAATGTGCTCAGCCTATCTGGTTCCTGCTTTCCTTTCCTTCTGCCTTGTGATTTGTTTCCTGTTTCTTTCTGTTCCTCTGCTAATTGTCGTTATAGCTTGTGGTTCTCCCTTTCTCATGCTGTTTTCTTGTACTCTGATTTAGGTTCGATTACATTTGAGGCTTCAAAGATTTGAATGGGAATGATCAGGTCCTCATCCCTTGGAATGCTACTGGTTTTAATTCTTGTCTTCTGGGTGCATTCGCTGGGGATTATTCGGATGCACTGTTTGTAGAAAGATGTGCTTCTGGCAGACCATGGCCCACCTGGTCTGTCTAGAACAGGTCTGTCTAGAACAAGTATTCAAACTATTTCCTGTACAACAATGGTGAGGAACTAGTCCCTGTCATCACCCTGTGAACAACTTAAGGGAGGGGTTAAATTTCCCTTTTGCGCTCTTTTAAGAATCTGATAGGTTGCTACAGCTGGCATATAATGAGCATAGCACATTTTCATTGAAGTAGCCTTTACCTCAGTTTAGGTGACCAAATGAATGTGTGCAGCAATCTTTTGTATGTTCTCCCCGTGCGTGCGTGGGTTTCCTCCGGGCACTCCGGTTTCCCCAACAATCATAAAGACATACTGATAGGTTGTATGTGTCAAATAAATGTGCTTAGATTGTAAGCTCTTCGGGCAGGGCCTGATGTGAATGTATATATATGGAATTGTAAAGCGCTACAGAAGATGTTAGCACTATATAAATCCACAATAATAATAATAATGATATTTACCACACAGTGCAAAAATGCTGAGAATCATATATTAACAACTTTATAGAGCCTGTAAAGGGTGACTGGTTTTTAATGATTAAGGTCATTGTGATAAGCAAAATGATTAAATAACCAAGAATATTCTAGGCATTTAATGTTCAACTATATTCATTGCATTCCAGGAATTTCAGCACCCATGTAAAAAACATTTTGAGCGCAAGGAGTTTATCTGGAATTTATCCAACACACCATTGTTGCGAAACTACGTTTCTGCAGTTAAGGAAGAAAACCTTCTTAAAATAATTGAAGATGTCATCACGCAGTATGAGACTTTTGTTGTACCAAGTCTACAAAGTTTTCGCAAAGGTATATTTTTGTTTTACATAATTTAGAATTAACAGCAATGCAATAAAATTAATCAATGCTCCTCACTGTGCTGCTGTGATGCGACACATGCTTTATTACAGGAGCATGTTAAAGGATAAGTGCACCGTAAAATCAAGTGATTGTCCCACTCATGGTCCAGAGGCCCCTCCCCTTGTAGACCCAACCTGGCTCCTTCCCTTGCAACCCCCTTGGGCCTTTCCCTCGCAGCCTCCTGTGGCCCCTCCCATTCACGGGCCCCCCTCCCCCTTGTGGGCACCCCATTGCCCCTCCCCCACTTGCAACTGTAAAAAGCAGCCTTTTAAGCAGAGAAAGAATCAGCAGTTTTAAACTTTGATTCTTTCTCTGCTGAAAAGGCTGCTAATACATAGTCTTCTGTAGGGGGTAGGAGGGTATTGGTCTGAGGTGCAAGTGGGTTTATGGGCCACAGGACCTGTGAGTGGGTGGGGCCACAGAGTCCATGAGTGGGAGGGGCCACAGGGGTCTGCAAGGGAATGGGCCAGGCTGGGTCTGCAAGGGGAGGGGACACAGGGCCTGTGAGTGGGAAGGGCCAGCATTAAAAAAAAGCAGTGCTGTGGGCTGTGATGTTCTCCCCACCCCCCTTCTACCCTTCAGTTATGCACTGAGCATGTGCTAACCGCAGATTAGAGGAGGAAGTAGTATTTCTGACTGCCGATTCAGAACCTCCCACCCCCTAACTTTCTGATTGGTGATTTCTTCATATTTTGGACTGTGCAGAGGTGGTTGATGGCTCATTTTACAGGTAGCAACCTGGCCTTTCATTTAAAATAAACTTGTTTGGAGACCACATTTAGAAGCCATTAATTATTTGGGAATTGTAGAAAATATTCAGACATATTATTAGTTGGCACTTTAAGAAATTGAGTGTGTGCAGTACAGGGGAGAGGAATCAATTCATCCAATTCATCAAGTTATGGCATGTAAGGATCTGTATTAAAAATATATTCTGTACATTCTTACATTAATTAAATTAATCATTGCTTTTTCCCCCCACTAGGCATAATTCATGGAGATCTTAATGATCACAACATACTAGTGGAAAATATCAGCTTACCTGGAGATACTCAGGCACAACACAGAGTGTCGGGAGTGCTGGATTTTAATGACATGAGCTGTGGCTATTACATTTTTGAGCTAGCTATATCCATAATGTATGTGATGATTGAAAGCAATGATCCCATTCATGCAGGTGGATATGTTCTTGCAGGTTTTGAAAGTGTAATTCCATTAAATACCGAAGAAAAAAATGCTCTTTTTTACTTGGTGAACTGTAGATTTATTCAGTCCCTCGTAATGGCTAGATACAGCGTCCTTTTATGCCCAGAAAATAAAGAATATATTATGATAACGGCAAAAACTGGTTGGAAGCATTTGCAGACTCTTTACAATATGGGCAAACATGCAATAGAAAATATTTGGTTTGGGACAGCAAAATCATATATTGAATCCAAAGCAGCATAGACAGTAAGGGTTTGCTTGTCCTTGCTACAGTACTATTGGTTCATGTTTATCGTACTAAAGGTGGCCATACACATTCGATTTGTACAGCATGTGTACCGACAGATCACATTGGTATCTGTCGGCACACATGCTGTGGGAACCGCATACACATACCTGACAGATCCCCATACACTGTATGGGTATAGGTCGGTTGTGCAGTCATACACGGTACGATTTTATCGGCTCCCTTTACTAAAGTAAAGGGAGCCGATAACGGCCGACAGAAATTTTCCATCTTTCCCGACCGACTGTAGAGGCAACTACGGTTGTTCGTCGGTCGGTCGGGAAAAGTCCATACGCATGAACGATAATAGGTAAATCCCCTTGTGGAATGACAGGACTTACGCATTATCGTTCCTATGTATGGCCACCTTAAGGAAAGCACAAAGACCTCTCACCTATACTTTTTACTTGATCTGGTTCAGGAGATAAATGCAGTTAGCATCTTAACTATCACTGTAAAATATTTTTGTTTATTTTACATCTGCAATCTAAATCCTTTTACATTTCATCTGTCAATCATGTGCATTGTAATCATAAACTTTTCTGCTGTGCAAGTTCAGTGGAAATACATATGCTTTTCAGAAAAAAGAGCAGTATTTTTCCATCCCAATGACCTTAATCTGCCCATTCAGCATTTTGTCTGTGTATAAATAAATGCAACCGAAATACTGACTTCCTGTTTGCAGGACCCCTAGTAGAGACAGTTATGGTCTTGCCCTTGACCCAGCGCATGGGTTGATTTAGTTGCTTAGTAGAGATCTGAGCATCTTTGACAACAGCCAATCAGTAGAAATAACTGTTAGGAACATTCCAAGGATGTGGTGCATCCTGGCAAGAAGACCTGAAATGTCAGCTGACTAATGTCAACAGCAGGGAACAACAAGGGGTAGAAATTCCACTGATTTTTCAAAATGGGAGAGAATATATAGAATATTTAACAAGGCATTACACAAACTAACAATTTAACAAATATTGATCATTTCCACTGAAACTGTCCCTTGAATTGTAGGCATTCAGCTATACACAGACCTCAGAGTAAAGCTAGGTACACACATCAAAGATGTTTGAAAGATGACAGACAGGATCTGCACGATCTCCTGAACTAGTTCACCTAGAGAATCTTTTAAATAAACTTTTGCACTATATTGCTTTCGGTGTAAATATTTATTTAGGGCTGGACCTGAAACAATTGTATCCTCAGTGGGGTGGGATGTTCATTGCATAGGAATTATATCCAGATAATCATAACAAAAATGTATAATACACCTTTTACTATATACTTTGTCTATTTCTGAGAATTAAAAAAAAAATAGAACTAATAAAAATTATAAGAATAAAGTGTATGCTTTGTTTTTTTGCTGGACCATAACCTTTAATGATCACCAGTTTTATGACAGATATCGTACATATTGCAATCTTAATTGTATGCAGTGGCGTAGCTACAGACCTTTGGGCCCTGATGCAAAATTTGGACAGGACTCTCCCCAGCCACAAATCTGCACCACAAACCAATTGATCATTCCCCCCAAAAAATATTAAAACACTCATTTTAAACATACAAACACACTTTATCAATTCACCTAGCAAAACTATTTAATCAGATCCTCAAACCTTACACTTTTGAAATAACTGAAAAACCGAGGCAGATTGGCACACAGACATAGGTAAAAATGCTTAGCACGGACCACTGGTTAAATGGTTGGCACACTGACTGATAAAGTGTGGCACACAGTCATTATTAATTGGTTTTAAAGTAGAATATACGTTGTTGGAGCCTCTCAGAAAACTAAAACCACTCCAAAATTACCAAAAACATAAGGCATTTATTGTGCTAACACAACATGTTTCGGACATCTAGATCCTTTCTCAATATCGGTGTCCGACATGTACTTTTATGGCAAATGTATGTTTTTGGCAATTATGGAGTGGTTGTGGTTTTTTGAGAGGCTCCAACAACTTATATTCTACTTTATGATAATTATGTCTTGGTACAGGCATAGCCTGGGGCATAGCTACCAAGGTGCAGGGGATGTGACTGCACCAGGGCCCTTGGCCAAGAAGGGGCCCCATTTTGTGGTAAGGTCCAAAACTGCCAGACTGTGTGCCAATTTACCAGTGGTCTGTGTTGAAAGCATTTTTTCCATTGTCTGTGTGCCAAATTTAACCATTGTCTGGTAGAGATGTCCGAACTTCGAAAAATCCGGTCCGCGCGAGGATCCACGGTTTTAGAAAAACCGTAAATTCGAAAATCCACGAGCGGACCCGTTAAAACGTATTAAAATGAAAGTTCGGCAAAATCCGCATTAAAAGTGGTCTAAATAGCCTTGGTAACGTACACTTAATCACTCAGGACCTGGGTAATGGCCTTAGAAACACGTATCAATGCCTACAATACATAAAATTACAGTCCGCCGGTGTGATTTAAAAAAAATGGTATTTTCTCGAAAATACGAGGATATCCGTAATTACGAGGATTTGTAAAACCGAAGATTCTCGTAAAGCCGCGGATCTCCGTAAAACGAGGATTTTTGTAAAAACGAGGATTTTCGTAAAAGCGAGGTTTTCGTAAAAACGAGGAACCGGAACTTCCTTCCTGCAAAATGGCATCTTTGTTAGGCAGCTGTATGCCATGAGGTACTCCTGTCCAGGGGGTATGATGACTTCCCCCTGGAACGTATCGTGTGCAGCGCAAAAAGCGCAGGATCATGGAGGGGCTGCAGCGACGGATCCTGCGCGGCTTTGGCTACCAGACCACTGTCTCTACCCTCCAGAGACAGTGGTCGGATCTCAAGAGGAGAGGCCTCAATATGTGGCAGCCGTACGGCAGATGAGGAAGGCAAGTATACTTTTATTATTACTGTATTGTAATAAGTAGTAAAATATTTTAATTCATTCTGACAAAAACATATTTATATATATATTTAAAAACATCAATAATCCTTAAATTTGGCTTGAGAGAGAGCGAGATCTTTGTATTTCTCATTCACTGGTTATTATTACATTATTATTATTCTTATATTATTCAATATCAGCCCTATTTCAAGGGTAAAATAAAATAAATATCATTAATATAAATTCAAAATGATACCCACACATGACACAGGTAAAACACATGGTGGCCCACCCTTCCATTTCCATGGCAGCCTTATTAAAGGCTAAGTAAAGTTAAAAATGAATCGATCATTAAAAATTAATTTCTTTTTATCTTATAAATGCACACTGATACCCACACATAGACACAGTTAAACACACTTTACTGGCCACCCTTTTAGTTACATGGCCCTATTTGAAGGGAAAGTCAGTCAAAAATAAATGTTGATCAATTATTAAAAATTGATTTTTACACTCCAAAATTAAAATGTTGTGTTACCCAAAATCTATACAGATACAAGTACATACAGCTACTGATGCTCCCCTACACCCAACCAACTTTTCCCTTCCATGGCTACAATACACACAATAAAAAATATAAGTACTTAGCCAGACTAAGGTATGAAATCATTGCCATAGAAATATGATTGACTTTTAAAGAAACTAAATATTGCCTTATTTAATCTGTATTTTCAAGCAGAATTCAAAGTATATATAATAATATTTCCTTTAGATATTCATTCATTATGTATTTTTTATTTTAATTTGCAGGGAAATTCCTCGGATACCCCACCCCCACCACTGTCCCCGCCAGAGGAAGAATGTAAGTGCAGCCTATTGAACAAAAAATTTTTTTTCTAAATCTTTCATTTGTCCAAGGCCACATTACAGCGCACATGAGCGCAAGTGCTCCAGAAACAACATACAAGCGCGTGTTTCCGGTGCGCTCATATGTATTGCCGTGAGAGTGCAGTACGATAGCATAATTGTGCAAAAATTGAGGATCACATTAATTGTGCCACACTATTGTGTGCTTTTTAACACGTTGATAGTCCAAGCCCTTATCCAAATGTTTGCATAATTTTTGACAACTTCTCCGAGAATTGTTTTAGTAAATGTATTCGAACATTTAATGACAGTGAGAGTTAAAATAAATTTCCTTTTTTTTTTTTTAGCACTACCACCAACTAGCCCCCCGGGCTCCCATTGCCCCTCGGGCAGCCCATCGCCCATCCGGGCTCTCCATTGCCCACTCGGGCTCTCCCTGCCCCCACCGGGCAGTCCACGCCCGAAGTGGAGGCACCTGGCACCAGCCAGACACGTAAGTGCATCCTAAGCAATTTTTTTATATTTTTATTGACCTTGATTGCCAGCAAATATTAGTGAAATTATCAATCATAATTAAGTGAATTTTATTATTTCACTGATAAAAATTTTTAAAAAAATGCAACAAATCTATTAATTTGGCTTGATAGACAGATCACAGTTCTTTCATTTCTCTCCATTATTGTTCCCGACTCTGGACTGTATCTTGTCCCTCAGTTTTTGAGCTTAAGTTACGAAAATCGGTCCAAACGTCCAAAATTATCGAAGAAATGTTCACTACATAGCCTTTTGGAATGTTCTTATACATGTATATATATTACTAATGGATTGGACGGTGAGTGTTGAAATAGTAGAGATCTGAGCATGTGTGTGACCCATCCAACAGCCAATCAGTAGGAATTACTGTTACCATAAATAGGTATGCATACTATAAACTAAGAATTTTAGAAAAAATGATGTCTTATACTGAGCTTTCCTTTTTATGACATACCGCAACATTAAGCATTGCAGTACCATGTATGGTAAGTAGTTATCAGGTGCAAAATTGCATCTACACGCATGGTGCTTTAGGAAATGTGCTCTTTTTGCTCAAACATCTTCAACACAATTCTCTCAATATCTTCCTCCACAGAACTAAAGAGCATGCGGCGGGAGATGCGCCACATGGTGCGGCGCCTGGACCACCGCCTGACCAGACTGGAGAGGAGGGTACCCCAGTAACCCCAGTGTTATTTTTTTATTTTTTTGTATATAGTTGTAAAAAGAATTACATAATGTCCACTGTGGTTTGCCACCATTGTTGTGGGGCCAGGCAGGCTTAGCCCCACTGGACATACCCCTCACCCCATTGGCTACTCCCTCAGAGTATGCTTCATGCAAGGGAAAGCAGGTGAAAGGGTAAGGCTTTGTAGGAACAGCACCATTGAGTTACAGCAGGCCCACTGCAGTTTGCCACCATTGTTGTGGGCCAGGCAGGCTTGGCCCCACTGGACATACCCCTCACCCATTGGCTACTCTCCCTCAGAGTATGCTTCGTGCAAGGGAAAGCAGGTGAATGGGTAGGAACAGCACCATTGAGTTACAGCGGCCCCAACTTTGTAATATGGAGTACTGCTCTCGGGCCAGTAGCTGATTGAACCAGAGCTGAAAACATTAGCCACAGAGTAGCACTGTCAGCTACACAAAACACACAGACACTGACACACAGATACAGAAAGACAAACAAAAAAAACAGGACACCTAGACCTCTAAAAGGTCTAACACAAAATTTGTTCAAAGGACTAATAAGGGGGTTAGTCCTTAAAGGACTTTTGGGTCTTACAAGGAAGGTTAGTCCTTAAAAGGACTGTTGGGTCTCAAGATGTGTGAATACAGGGGTGGGTAACAACAAGTGCTAAACACCCACATGAAATCCACACAACAGAAAGCTCAAAAAGCGCAAAAATCTCTCTCCAACTCCTACACTGTCAGGTCTCCACTAAACACACTCCAACACACTGACAAAATGTTGCCTGTGAAGCAACCTTTTATACCCAGGGGGCTGGCAATAATCATGTTAGCTGCCATTGGCTAATTTGGGTCATGTGGCTTACTCCGTCTTGAAAATAATCCCCAAAATGCGAATTTACAAGAATTTCTCGTTTTTACGAAAATTCACGTAATTACGAGAATCTGCGTAATTACGAGGATCTTCGGTTTCCGGGTCCCGAAAGTCATAGATTCTCGTAATTACGGGGATACTCGTATTTTCGAAAATTTTCGGAAAAAAAAAAAAATCCGCGGTTCGGAAGTTCGGAAGGCGTAAAATCCGGATAAATCTGCGGCGGATCCAGGTTCGGGTCCGCGAACTGGCCATTCTATTGTCTGGTGTGTGCAGAGCCAGTTTCTCAACAAGTTTATCAGTGTTGCATGCAAGCATTTTAACCAGTCTTTGTGTCAACTATTTTACCAGTGGTTATATATAAAGCATTTTACCAATATTTTTTGGTTTGCAGTGCAGATTTGTTTGCAGCG
The DNA here is from genome assembly GCA_019447015.1 of Hymenochirus boettgeri. Taxonomy (NCBI): domain Eukaryota; kingdom Metazoa; phylum Chordata; class Amphibia; order Anura; family Pipidae; genus Hymenochirus; species Hymenochirus boettgeri. The sequence goes on from CM033471.1 coordinate 177,568,234, forward strand.
GTTGTTGGGGCCCATGCCCAAATTTTGCATCAGGGCCCATAAGTCTGTAGCTACGCCACTGGACATAGCAGCAGCCAAGAGGATAGAGTCTGTGTGGGTAGATATACATTTGATAATTTGTTATAAAACGCACTGGTAAATGGTTAGCAAACACACACTGGTAATGGGTGGCACAAGAAACTGGACATTTTTTGACAACTGATACTGGTAAATGGTTGGACATAGAAACGTGTAAAATGTTTGGAAAATGGCAGTGGCAAATGGTTGTCAATGTTAACCAAAGCAATCCATTTACAACTGCCAATCATTTTACCAATGTCTGTATGCCAACTTGGCATATAGGCATTGGTAAAATAGTTGGCAAATTGGCGTGGTAAATGGCACTTGACACACAGAATTGGTAAAATGTATGGCAGTTGTAAATTGTTGGAACTAGGTTCTAAATGAACCTGAAACCCATCCATACAGTGACCCACTAAATTATCACCCCTGGGCACGGTCCTATCAGCTGTAATGCTTACCAAAAAATTCCCTTGCGGTTGGTCTAACTCCACCTTTGCAGTCAGTGACACAACTAATAGGAAGATGTATGTCTTCAAATATAATAAGAAGTGTAGACGAGCCTAGGCAGTAGTGGTAAACTGCATCAAACTTTTATTGCGCAAAACAGCAACATGTTTCGGAGCTAAATCCTTTGTCAAGCATATCAAAACAAATTATAGGGCCCTCCTTTATAAAGGAAGGGTCCCACTCTCCATTTACATAATAGTGAACAGCAGTGATATTAATTAACAATCATTGTGAATACATATAGTGTTAAAATCGAGCAAGAGTAAAACGTTAGTCTATAGTGCACAATTTTAAAATCGCAATCAGTCTAAAACAGTGGATCCAATTATATAGAACAAAATGACTGCTTATTAAACATTATAATAGTGCCAAAACTCTCCCTATAGGGGCAGTGTTTAATCTAAAACAGTATTTTAATAAAAACGTGCCGTGTTCCTTAAGTTATGTGTGTTAAAGTGCTGATTAGAAAATACCCAAAACCCTTAAATATCATGTGTTGCTATAAAATTACAGTATAATAGTGCTTCCATAGTATGCATAAATTATGCCTACCTTTAAGTTGACATGGAAACTATCAGGGTTATTCAAAAAAGTTCTTATCATTAAAAATGGTGCTAATTTTGCCCCAATCAATCGGATGTTAGCTTTCAAGTAACAATCACATAAGATCTGATTGGTTGGGGCAAAATTAGCACCATTTTTAACGATAAGAACTTTTATTACATCTCCCTGTATGTTTCCCTAAACATTATGCTTAATATACCATTTACTTTACTTGTAACTTTGTCTACATTTTTACAGAGTTCTTGGTTATATTTGTATTTAGAAACATACTGCTTCTCTTATATCTATTTGAAATACATATTTTTATGGTACCCTTATTAACTATTGTATTTAAGTGTCCTTAAATTCTCTTGGTTTATTTCATTCTTCATATGACATCCAATATTTATATCCGATGGATTATTGTCGGATCACCATCTGAAGATGTGATGTTACTGTATGTAACTGAAGATGTATGTCTTACATGGTGGTCTTCCATTTGTCGTGTCACTGACAGTGTCATTGGCCAGATCACAGACAGACTGCAAAGGTGGAAATAAACCAGACCAGCAAGGGAATCTTTCTGGGAGTATACAACTGATAGCAAGTGTACTAGGGGTGAGGAATTAGCCGCCCTGGGTACTTTACCACACTACAAGGAGCATACGGGCACTGTAGGAGTAGTTGTATCTAAGAGGGGGTGCTCCATCCACCAAAATAGCATATTTATATATGCACAATAGAGAAAAGTGTAGTGAATACAAAACGTGCACACCACAAAAATATCTTATAAAATAAAACTCCTTTATTACATATAGAGGGAGCAGAACAACATATATAAGTACAAAAATTAAAAGCACTTCCTACTCACACATAGTCCTGATGAAGTATTAATTACTCATAATGATAGTATTGATATAACGGTATATCGCTTGTAAGAATCCCTGCATCTTATAGAGGTATCACACCCCACGATAATGGTAACAATGTCTTATTAAACATAGTTATAAGAGTCACTCAGTGCATAGTAAATATATCTAAAACCACATTAAATGGTAATATTTAATGAGGTAATGGTATATATTTAATGAGGTAATGGTATATATTAATGAGGTTAAAATGGGCTACGAGGGATCTGACACATGTATGCTCATGCTGTACTTGTAGTACAATGCTAGTAAGTGGAGTGGATCGGGTGAAGTATGTAACTATCCATAAGGTTAAAAAACAAAACTTGACAGTGTAAAATAACAAGTTGTTAATGGCTAACAGATTAGCTTATCTTTCAAACTTTCAGCTCACTAAAAATGCTTCATTCTGCAGATTTCTTAGAAAGCTTGTAATGATTTCCAGGTCATTAACCGATCTCATATCCAAGTTTTTCTAGTATTGTTCTGATATATTATTCTGGTATGTTTCTGATATTTCACTTCTTAAATCCTTACACCATCAGTTCCATTAATCTATTTTACTGAGACAGAACTCAATAAAATAGCAAAAGGAGAACAAATCCCAAATTTCTATACTCAGAATCTGAAAATATATCCTCCAAAAAACAATAAATTGTAAAATACCACCCCAGTAAATAGCATTAAACCCCCCTCCCTATTGTCACAATATAAGAACCAGTGGATCCATAATTGGCAAACCACCCCCCCCAGCCATTGGCACACACTACCTGCAAAAACCCCTATTGGCAGCACCCCCACATGCACACCATCTGCAATTCCCCCATAGAGCCCTTAGTTGCAAACCACCGGCACCACCCTATTGGCAGCATCCCCTCCACAAAAACCATCGGCAAACCCCACCCCTGTTGAATCCTTAGTGGCAAACCACCAGCAATTCCCCACCACCATTGGTCTACCACCAGCTGAGATACATCTTAAAAACTTAAAAGTTGTTGTGTGGGTGTTACGTACTATGCACTAGGGAAGGGCAGCAGCCATCCAGGCAGTGGGAAAGCACACATTGCACGTGGGCAGAGACAGATATTTGTGACCCAGCCAGACCAGTATCTGGGTATCTGGGCCACTTGCCTTGGCTTTCTTGCCTATAATCGGTCTTGGATGAATACTGATGCACTTACTGCATGACTTTAATCCAGTACCAGTTTTGCTCAAGTTCAGCCCTCTGCCAGAGGCTCTCTGTCAGGGGCGTACCTGAAGGGGCCCGGGCCCCCTTGGAGTTTTGGGGCCTGGCCCCTGACTCCTCCTCCTCCGCAGACTGCAAGATCTGTGCAGCAAAGGGCAGGTTTTAATCAGTTTATCGCGCATATGAATGAAAACATCACTACGCAATCAGCCTCTTCCCTCCTTGTTAAAAACAGTAGGCGGGGGGAAGTGATAGCGTAATACTAATCCGATGCAAGGTCAGGGAGGCAACCTTCCCAAGAAAATGCAACCAAGCAGGGAGTGTCACCCAGAAAAATGACCCAAGGTAAACTGTTAGGACCTTCCATACTGGGGTTACCTTGACGTAGTTGGAAGGCTTTTCACTTTTATGCATAAAATTGTAACTAAAAAACCCCATGTTTACTGTTTGCACTAGCATAGATATTTGATATATGGGGCCCAGGAATGTGCATTGATCATCTCTTTTCTTGTAGTTCAATCAGCTATTTAAACTGGACCGGAAGTTCGGGTCCTGTCTTTTAAATAGCTGATTGTTTCATTTATACATGCGATCAACTGATTAAAACCTGCACATGCAGCACAGATTAGGGGCTTGTGGCGGGCCCTACTACCGTCTGGGCCCCCCCAAGGTCAGGGGTGGCTGGGGCGGGTTAGTTATGCCACGCTCTCTGTGAGGACAAGATGATCAGTAATCCCTATAAGGCAGCATTGGGGAGAAAATTTCCTCCCCAATGAAGTTGTGAAGAATTAAAGTTTCCAATAATGGGAAATTAAAAAAAAATCTCAGTTTACATATCTTTTAAAGGATTAGTGCACTGTAAAATCAAGTTTAGTTTAAAGGGAAACTGTGGTCTCCAAACAAGTTAAGTTTAAATGAAAGGCCAGTTTCCTACCTTAAAAAAGCCATCAACCACCTCTCTACATGCTCCACAGCCCAAGATATACCGAAATGACTGACCAGAAAGTTAATGGGTGGGAGGCTGACATGGGACATTCCTAAGGCTTCTCTGCATAGTGCTGTGGCGAGCAAAGCCTCAGACTCCCTCAGTGTGTGAGGGAGACAGAAAGTCCCTCCTCTCTGCTGTGTGAAAGACCTGCAGCTGCAAAGAAGGTAAGGGAATCACCAGCCTTCTTCACACTATGTGAAAACAGCCTTTCAGGCAGAGTTCTCACTCTGCTTGAAAAGGCTGTTTCCACAGAGTTTTCTTCGGGGGGGGGGTCAGAGTGGCCCACAGTGGGGCTGGCAACCGTGAGTGGGTGGGGCCACATGGGCTGTAAGGGAATGGGCCAAGGGGGGCCTGCAACAAAAACGCAGTAGTGTGAACGGTATTATGACCTCCTATGCAATTATGTCCTTGCTTGTCCCCCCTAACATATGCATTATAAAAACACACCAAAAAGCCATAAAACAAAGTCTAGTGTGAAGGGCATGTTCATCCCCCAACTAAAATTTGTCCCACTGTGTAGAAAATCCTTCCCTTTCTCTTCTGCTCCTTATGGGTGTCCCACAGGGCCTGATGAAAGTCCAGAAAAATGAAGAGTAGGAGCCTCTCTGTGTCAGTGTTTAATCCAGTGCCTGACACTTCTTGCTCCCTCTGGCAAATGCAGAGGGGAGACACCCTAGAAGTGTCTCTAGGGTTTTTGGCACCTGAGCCAAACTTCGAATGCCACTTAATGCCATGACATGGTGGGTGTGTCTTCAGTGGCTAGTTTTGAGCATTTAAAATTTGGCATCACTGAGGTATTATACAGTTCCTCAAATAGACATTTATCCACGCCATAATCACTGAAGAATACACACACACACATACATTATACACATACAATACAGTATATAACCACATACAGTATTTACCACACACACATACATTATATATACACACATTCAGTATAAATACATACAGTAATACATACAGTATATACACACCTACAGTATATACACACACATACAGTAATATACACATATATATCGTCCTATAGCAATCACATCGTTGATAGCTAAATATTTTAAGAAAATGATTATAAATATTTTAAAGTCTTTATTCCATCCAATGTAGACCCATTCAACTGATAGAAAATCAGTCTATTGAGGATGCCATAACTACAGTGATTCACTCTAGCTTAGCACATTTGGAACAACGAAATGCTTATGTGAGGCTTTTATTTATTGATTTTATGTTCTGCTTTTAATAGTTATCCCAAGTAAATTGATCATAAATTAAATGTTTTAAATGTTAGTCCTAAATCTGCAGATGGATTTTGAATTTTTAATTGATAGACCTCAAACAAACTAAACAATCAGCGTTCGCCGTACTGTTTAGTAAGTACAGACAGAAAAACACCAGGCACATCAGTCTTTGCAACCTATGTATTAATGCTCATACATAGGATACACATACAGTGTAACGTTTCGGTACAATGTTGCACCTTCTTCAGATAAAGACAATGTATGAAGCATTAAAATAAGGTTGCAAAGATGATGTGCCTGGTGTTTTTCTGTCTGTTGCTATCAGACCACCTACCTTGGCCTACCAGTGCATGTACAAACATCTAACTTAGTAGGTGTGTGCGGGATTACCTCTATGCTTTGTTTAGTTAGTACAGGTGTCCCTTAGGGCTGTGTTCTCAATCCCTTTTTTTATTCTTATTTACCTTTGACTGTACAGCGCAGTTTAATTCCAACCAAATTATAAAATTTGCAGTGTTACAACGGTGATTGGTAAAATTATTGATAATAATGAAACTAATATAGGTTGTGGAGATTAAGATTTAATATGTGGTGTATTAATAATAATTTAATCAGTGTGACCCCTTCCTCAGACGTGAAACAAATGGCAAATAGTGCAAAAGTGCTGACTTATAGACAAAAAAAATCATTACAATTAGAACAGACAGAAATACATTGTTAAGAGTGGATGCTTCCATCCCAAACACATACTCGCTAGCCTTCCTAAATCTCAATTTTTGAGGGTGCACAGAATCTGTAATGAGACGACTGAAAGAAATATACAAACTGACCAGAATGGCCAACCAATTCCATGAGAGGGGTACAACCCGGGTAGAAATACAAACAGCTACAAAGAAAGCATGTGAACATTCTCCTGATGTAAAGGATAAAAAACTGGGTATACCCTTCATACAGGATTATACGCCGGCTTCTGGGGTTATAAAAGAGCCCCTAAATTTTTTTGGCCCATTATACAGGGAGATAAAGACCTTACTGATGATATTAAAACAGATCCGATTATAACATATAGAAGGGTCGCTCCCTATAAGTCATCTGGTACAAAAGATCCTATATGTAAAATCAGAAACCACTAGTGAAATTTACAAACAAAACAGGGTAAGGGGTATGGTTATTGACCACATACCCACACTAAAAAGAGGGGAAATCGTGATAACGTGTTGCTCCGAAAAGAAACATATTGGATCCATAAATTGGACACATTACAGCCAAAAGGGCTCAATACTAATTGGGGCTTAAATGTTTCTAGTGACAAATCATAATGATATTTCCATATATAGATGGAAGGTTTAGCTGCTATATATCCATAATATATGATTGGAATAATAGTTTATGCAATGTTCCATATGTTTATATATTTTAACCATGCACATTTTTATCACTTATTTATATTTATGTATTTTCACTTATATCCAATATATGTGTATTTTAAAATTTATGGTTAATATACATGGATAATATCACGACAGCACTTTAAAGTTGCACATAATTATTGCACTTTATATATTGCACTTAAATCATGCACTTTGGTAGTTAGTGAATGATTTTGTTATTTTATACGATATGAGAAATATGCATAGTAACAACTAGAGGTCCCTCCAATTGTAAATGAATGTTTGTCTATATAAGTCAGCACTTTTGCACTATTTGCCATTTGTTTCACGTCTGAGGAAGGGGTCACACTGACTCCGAAATGTCACTTTTGTGTGAAAAAACAATTTGTTCATTTAAGACTGGTGTGCACTTGGAATCTTTCTACATTTTGGACTATAACCATTGGCTGTGGTATTCAGTAGCACCCAGTGAATTTGTTTAAATATAGGTTGTGCGAGAGAAACTACCTTCATCTTCATAAGATCGCTAAGTCCTCAACCCTGGGTTGTTTCCACTTATGCTGTTATTTTTACACAGCACCGCTCTGCCCGTCAGCGACAAGGCCAATAGGAAGATATGCTCACAAGGAGCGTGTTTCCTATTGGACACTTCTGTGGAAGCAGACAAGGAGAAGAGCGGCGTCGTGTAAGTATAACAGGTTCCCCAATGGTGCGTTTGGCTGAACTGCACAAATGTGACAGAAATTCCTGGGTCTATTCTCAGACCTGCAGGTTTATTCATTGACATTCTATGGATTATAGCGTTCAGAAGGTGGATGGATGTGGACTCCTACTTCTGAAGGGACCTGAATAATCCTTCCCTAACTCATTAGTGTAATTTTTATGGAAGTATGGGAAGGTGTGGAATCACTTGCATGTTCAAAAGCATGGTCTTTTATGTCTGTAAGTTACTAAAAGGGCTTTATTCCAGAATGTATGAAAATAAATTTTCAAGCATTCTGTGCAGCCAGGGAATGCTAGGAGTTGTAGTTTTTAAACATGTGAAGTTCAACACCGTATCGTTACACTGTATTGCATTTAATACATTCATTAGCAAATGGACAAAAAGAAGAAGAAACTTACTGCTAACGAGAATTCTGGGAGTTGTAATTTTCAAACATGTTCATATTCAAAACCTTTGGTAGGAAACACTAAAGCATGGTCTTTTGTGTCTGTAAGTCAGTAAAAGGGCTTTATTTCTGGAGTATGAAAAATAAAATTCAGCATGTGAAGCCAGGGAAGGCTGGTAGTTGTAGTTTTTAAACATGGGAAAAGTTAACACTCATGGTCTATATATTTACACTGTATTGCATCTTAATACATTCATTAGCCAATGGACATAAGAAGAAACTTACTGCTAACAGAGAATGTGGGAGTTGTAGTTTTCAAACATGCGAAAGGTCCCAAGTTCAACACCCCTGCTCTATATCATTAGGATGAATTACATTCTGACACATGCCCTTAGCTCACAAGCAATAAATTAGCTACTTTTCATGTCCCACCCATTTTTTAGAAGTGAGAAATATATGTTTATATGTTACATTATTATGGCAAAGTTATTATAATAACAGTGTTCTGTGAGGACCTTCTGTTTATAAGAAGGCTCTACTTCATTATATTCTCTGTGGGGAGCTTTTAGCTCCTTTAAACATCTCTCCCTACATATTTATAGCTAATCACTATCCCGTGTCTCCTAACCCCATTGTAATTGTTGATCTGGAACTGTGTGGTTAATACTAATAAGTATGTACCTAGCATGTTATTCTGGATTCTGTAAAGGATATCATGTTGCCTATGGTGCTGTTTAGTTTGAATTGCACATAGTGGCAGGATGGTGGTGTTTGATCATATTATTCAGTGGGATTCCTAGGTCTATTTTAGGACTTTCAGACTATCTCATTTGAGCCTCCCCCTTGATACTTGCTGGGAGTGGGAAGGATAGCAAGTTCAGAATGGATCCTGATACCTACTAGCTAAAGACATGTAAGTAGACTCTCTCTGGCCCCACAGTTTAACAGCTGTATGCATAGAGAGAGGCAGACAGATCCCAAATCACTTGCATGCTTGTGCACTTTGTGTTGGTATCACTAAACGCTTAACCCCGAGCTTATTAAAAATAATTACTAGCAAAACATACACACATAATTTCCACGTGCACCAACGGGCAACACTTTTCTAGTATAGTATATATACACACATACAGTACATATACATACAGTATATATAACACAAATATACAGTATAATTTACACACATGCACATACATTCCAAAAGAATCCACACATTTTAATTAGAGATGGGCAAAACTCACTGGTTTCGTTCCGTTTTCAAATTCCTGGATTCGGAAAAATCCGAGAGATCTGAAAATCCGAAACCAGAATGAATTTGCGATATTTCAAAATAACCATGAACGTTCAAAAATTATCAAAATACGATCGAAGACTATTTTCGAGTTTCCGATCATATTTTCGAGATTTTCAACCGTGCAAGGCTTTTTAGAAATTATAGCCTTGAACATCGATTTCAAAAATACGATTGGAAACTTGGAAATGGTCTCCGATTGTATTTTCGATAAATTTAGAAAATTATCGAAAATAGCCCCGTTTTTTGAAATTGTCTTCCGAAATCCAGAGGATCCTCCAGATTCCAGACTCCAGTTTCCTCCCCGGTCACGCCCCCTTTTATGGCCACTCTCCCAGAATGCCCATAACTACGCCCTAACACTTGCCTCCCTCCACCCCCTAGAAATGAAATACGCCTAGAAATGAATAACGCCCCTAAGCGACATCATCGGACATTACATCCCCCCACCCTTCCCAGAAGCCTGAACCGCAAGGTGGGATGTCTGGTTTAGTTATACACAAGGCAGCACAGTCAAGAAATTCAGGGTTGTACACCAGGGTTGCCAGGCGTCCCCTTGGGATAGGATTGCAGGGCAAAATCAGAGTCCCTTCCATTCTGGGGTTACCTTGACCGTGGTTGGAAGGCTTTTCACTTTATGCATAAATTGTAACTAAAAACCCCATGTTTTTTACTGTTTGCACTAGCATAGCTTTGATGATATGGGCCCAGGAATGTGCATTGATCATCTTTCTGTTTGTTCTAATGTTTGGTCAGATTAGGTAGCACTTCCACGATTTGTTATAAGTAATTTGCCACAGGGTTTCTCACAGCCCCCCCCTTTTGGGAAAATCATGGGTCGAAATCCTATCCAGAGACTGGCTCTGCCCATTCCCATGAAGTTCCAACTCTGCCTCCAATCTCAACCCACCATTGTCACACCCCGGCACCCACTGTGACCATCACAGCCCCACCCCCCCCGTCAGGGGCAGGAAAAGATCTGGCAACCCTGGTGTACCTTAATCAGATAATCCTCCTGCACGTTTTGCAGCAGACCAGCAGCCCTCAAGGGTGTGTACTAGGAGTCAACGGATGGTTGAAGGCGATTGCCAATATTTGGTGCCACTCCTGCAGCCTGGTTGTTTGCAGCCCACGTGGATGTGTCCTAGGTTGCATCCTGATTGGTTGAAGGAGGCGCCACTGATTGGTCCCATCCTGAGCCCTGTCTGTTTGCAGCCCTTGTGGGTGTGTCCTAGGCTGAAACCTGATTGGCTGAAGGAGGCTACCACTGAATGTTCCCACTCCTGTTTAAGCCCCTTGTGTGTGTAAGCGCGCAAACAGACAGGATGTGGGACCAATCAGCGGCAGTTGCAGACAGAGTGTCAAGGGCAGTGGATACCCTTGAACATGACTTTCTGGATGGGACACACGCACTCCCTCCCACCAACACCGGCGCCGGAAAGCTTAATTTTTTTTTTAAAATGCTGCAATTAAAGGATATCTATACTGTAAAAATGAAAAGTACTTGGAGCAGGGAGGTAGGATTGATTGTTCCTACCTACCATATCATTTTGTTAAGGAGCTACATCACTAACAGTTTTCATTGCCAGGTTAGTCCTAGACTATTCTGTATTAAAGATAGTGCTGAAGCCAGGAGGAAGACTGGCAGAATCAGTTTTCTTTGGACTGGTGCTCCTAACAGAAACAATATTGAGACTTGAGACTTGAGGAATTACCAATCCTATATCTCTGTCCCTACTTTTTAGTTTAACTGTTTTTTTAAATAAACTTTATACACAATAGTTATCTTAAGTGCCATTCTCTAGCTAACAGAAGGGCGTTTGCCCTGAGATTTTTTCTCAGATTGCCTTATTAGAGAGGATGGCCGCTTCCTCCCCCCTTCCGGATACCCTCCGGCAGCTGCATCTGCTTTTAAGAAATAAAAAAACTTCATATAAGGCAATGCTAAAGTGATCTTTAAAACATCGAAATCAGAAATGTATTTACCCAACCTTGTTCCCTCTGCACCCTCTGCTTACCAGCAGCCGCATGAGTGACTGGCTGAGTCTCAGCCAATCAGAGACACATGCGCTGATCTGGCCCCTTCTGCCGTTCCATGTGGGAAGATAAGATAAGGGGCTGGGATGAGGGAAAGAAGGCTTGGTAAATACATTAAGGGGCTTTTTTTAAATGAACTCTTCTTCTGTAATCCGTTTTGTGTAGCTGGAATGGTGACATAGTTTTGACAGTTGGAATACTTTATGCTGTGGTGTAGTTTGTCCGGAAAAAAAAGTGGGAGTGATTAACGGAGGGAAGGGGGTATACTACTCCTAAGCAAATCATGTGCTGTGCTGATGAATGCATGAAGCAACAACACACCTTAAAGTAAGTGATAATTGCACATATTTATTTATAGACTAAGATAAATAAAAGCATTTTTTCAGTATAGGTCCCAACAATGCTGTTTATGTTTTTTTTTTATTTAAAAGGAGAGCACACACTGCTATTCTGCATATTTTTTATTTAGAAAAAGTATGTGGCCTTTAAAGAAGGTGCATTCATTCTGGAGAAGTTTAAGAGCTGGTGCTGAATTCTAAATGAATGCACACAAGTAAAGGAGGGGAGGGGTCCTCACTGGACAGAATACAGTGATGAACATGGATATGTTATAGGGTGTAATAATAATGACTTATTTTAAGTCCAGAGCTGATACCATTGCTGTTATGTGCACTGGTCAATGTTCCGCTTCATTCTTCCATAACCGTTTCTCCCCATTGCTGACTCCAGCTGCATGAAAAATAAAGTTATGCAGCATTGCCATAAATACAAATTCATACCTGCTTCAAGAGCATCACCATCTGAGTAATTCAGGTAATGCATTTCAATATATAATCTCTTTTTTGGGTGTAATTAGGACATATTTATATGTAGTTTCTACAGGTCTCTGTTTTAGGTGATGTACAATGCATTAAAAAGTCATTTAAAGGGCATGTCATCCCCCAAAACTAAAATTTAAACCCCTACTGGTCCTACTGTTAGTGTTCAAAATCCTTATTTTACATCTCTGCAGTGCTGTTCAAAGTCCAGGAAACTAAGAGCTGTTTGTGAGTCACCAGTTCCTGCTGCGATAACTATACTCTTTAAAAATAAAATCTTTAAAAATGGAAAGTACCAGGGGCAGGGAGGTTGGATTTTTTATATCCTACCTCACAATATTGTTTTTTTGAGGAGCTACAGCTTGCAGTTTTAATTTACCACTTGCCAGGTTAGTCCTGGACTATTCCTATTTAAAGGACAATTATACTCACCTTCCTCCGCTCTCTTTCTTTGGTCAGTACCTTTACCCATGGTGAGGCCTTGAACCGCTAGGTCCTCACCCCTGGGTTTGGGTAACTTGCAGCCAAGCCTTACTAAAACGCTGCTCTGGTAGGCTCTGCCCCTCCTACCCGTCGGTACGAGGCCAATAGGAAGGCACGCTCTGCAATGAGGATCCCTTCTGTCTGCTGCATCCCTAGCCACAATTATTTTACTGTGTGTAGCCAACCCCATCCCACCCCCAACAGCTGATTTATTTGCAAAGAAAGCCTCAGAAAGATATTACAGACCTTCTTTCCCCCAGTGCGCTGCAAGCCGGCAACCGCGTATGTGATTGGCTGCTGGCTAGCCAATTTACAGGTGTGGCTGCAGGTCCTGTCCCTCTCTGCTGCTTCTGGCTAACAGAGAGCGAGTGCTGGAGAACGAAGATCTGTAGTGTCTTTCTTCTGCCTTCTTTGCAAAAATAAGTCGTGGTGTTGGGGTGGAATGGGGTGGGCTACACAAGTTAAAAGTTTATTTAATGGGGAGATACCCTTTAAAGGGAAATTCAAGTTAAATCACATTTCATGATTATAACCCATAAACTGTAGATTAAAAACTATATCATTTGCCTCTCTTAGCCATAAAAAAACCAAAGGGCATTACACAGCAGATTTAATTGGAATCTGGGCACAAAGATACCTACCTGATCTGCATTCTGTATGGGGGTTGTCATGTGGGTTATGCATCTAGTGATAATTATTAAAGTCACTAGATTATTGAAGTGAGTTGTGTACTCTTATGGGCTGCCTCTTGCCATTCAATAAATAGTTGGTAGAAATTGGAGACCATTGCCTGGTTTTATGGGGGTATTGCAATACATTGGCAATACACCAACAGGGTTGCCCGGCATCCCCATTTGGAAGGGATTGCCCAGACTGCAGGGACAAAATCCTGCGTCATTCAGCCCAGTCAGGGCTGAAATACAGTCCAGAGACAGGTCCTGGCATCCCAGCCTGGTTACACCCACTCCCGCCCGATAATGCCCAAACCTTGCCTCTGAAAACACAGCCCACACCCAGCGCCCACCTCCCACCCAGGGGCGGGCCACTTGTCAAGTGTCATAATTTTACGAAAAAAAAAAGGTATCTTGTACAGAGACTGTACAGAATAACATTCACTGATAATATATTGACATGTCTATGTGTCTCAGCCAACTGCTAATTGCACATGTCGTTATTTTTTAAATGATGAAGAATCAGCGACATTTTACATAGTACGAGAGAAAGTTTACTGTGATTAACATACCTGTTTTTTATGATCCAGTAGTCGGTGTCTTTCCCGTTTTCATCCTGAGCAGGTTGTGTCCCATAGCCCACAATAATAATTGCATGTGTTGGGCTTGGTGCACATTTTCCTCAAAAATTCCTAATATGATCAAAATATCCATTTAAAATGGATTTCATATGATATCCTTATATAACAACATTAAAAACATGTGCAGTATAAATTAACAAAGAATGAAATACATCCTTCAGTGTATTATGTGCTGCATTACATATACATCAAAAAACCACATTTGACTGAAGAAAGGAGGAGGGAGGGATGATCTGAAATCCTCACATTTCAATGGGGAGATAAAATGTAGCATTTGTGAAATCTGAACGCATCACAGTTGGTACCCAAACTATTTTACTGCACTAATGTGGCGTACAAAAAATAGAAATTGTTTGAAATGGTAGATTATTACCTTCACTGTACAACTGAAAATCTTCCCCTGATGCGATACCAACAGCCAGAGGCCTCATATGCACGCGGCTGTCCATGTCACTTTCATCAGGTAAAGAATAATATTTGGTTACATTCAGCATAATGGCTTATCAGGATTATATTCGCATTCTGCTTTCTAATAAAAAAACATAGTTGTATGAGAGTCAGTTACGTAGTCAGTCAGTTGCAGTAATGTTACTTTATATACATTCTGCTTCTTATTAATAGCACAGAAGGGCATGCTTACATTTCTTTGGATCTGTTGTCTCATTTATATTTGGTTACAGGACAATCTGGAGCAACCACGTGTGTTTAAACAGAAAGGAAAACTTAATCTTGGAGCATATTTATAAACGATTGCTAACATTTCATATCGCTGTGAAAAAGTTGTATTTTTGCCATATTTAAAGTTGATTATATTTGCAGTGTAAATATTGCCACTGTGATGTGGGCGCAATAGATTTTCTTTTCGCGCGATACATTAAATCATTGCGTTAAGTCCTGTATTGTGGTGAAAGAATAAAAGGGGGGATTTGGTAAACCCAGACATTGTATTACAGTAATGCTGGAAAAATCGTCTAACTGCCCCTGGCCCTTCTTAATATTGAGACACCATTGGTGGACCTATATAGGCACTAACATTTTTGTCCCTCAGAACCTGGCAAATTTAAGGACGGTTAACGCAGAAAATACATCGTCATTTTCGATAAGCAAAATGGAATGGCGACCGCAGCATGACTTTTTGACCCACGATTTTTCCATGCTTTATAAATTTGTTTTAAGGGTATCTTGGCTCCAAAAATCTATAAATTAAAATTACACCTTTATGATGGAGCAAATATCCACTACTCCAACACTTTTATGGATTTGAAATCTGAGCTGTAGATTCTTTAAATCTTCATTTGAAATAACAGCATTTTCAGGGAAAGGAACCTTTTCACTCAAAACCAGGTATGCTAATTGTGTGGCCTTTCCTGGCCTCCTGCTAGTATCTCCCTCCAAGAATGCAAATGAACTTTGGGCTTGCCTGCCAGTCAACTTTCAGGCTCATTTACCCAGAGACCGACTATGGCTCTGGGTAAATGCTCCTTCCCCGATTTAATATCGCATTGCGAATGTGGATAAATCCCGGTAAGGGATTTACCCACTGCGGTTTACGCAGCTATTTGAATATAAATCGCTAGCGCCGGCATGCGCAGGTGATTTGCGGAACCGCGGACACCAGAGCGTAATATGGAGTTAAAGTCAAGCTAACTGGTATGTACCATTTAGCGTGAATTACCTCCATATATTTGCCCCAGCGAGTTATAACACAAATGAGGCCCTTTGTGTTATAGGTGAGAGGCTTACAGGCGGAAAGGGGATAAATCTATGTAATCTAAAATCATTATTTATAGATTTTACATCCTCCCCAAACCCAGGATGTAGTATTGGTTGTTTGAGGTGTAACAAGATTGGACACCAGGTGTGTGTGTGCTGGGGTAGTATAATGCATAGGCACCGTCAGATCATATAACCCCCACCCCTCCCCTCAACAAGAGGCAGAAAGGGAAGAGGTGTGAGCGGTATTAGGAAGATATGTAAATGAGCTGTAGCATGTTGGCAGTGAGGCGGTGCAGAATCATAAGTTGTCGCCAGACCTACAACGTGGCCAGTGAGTAAGGAGGGCGGCCAGTAGTTATGAGTACTCACTAAACATTACAAATATTAAAAAGCAGGCACAGATAAATATGTAAGTACTATCATTTAATACCCTAACATGATACTTCATGTTTTATTACAAGTGGTGTTGAGCTGAGTTATAGGACCCTTAAGTCCAAATTTGGAGAGAGAAGAAAACTGCAGTGATAAGAGCGGCAAAATGTTACCGGCACCTTATGTCTAGAAGTTTACATCTCGAGATTGCCTATGCCTGACGATCTTCATTTTACTAATAACAGAATATACTCTACTAGAGATAATATAAAGAGGGTAAGACAACGCTCAAAGTTGTACCCAACAGTCCCACTGCGTCTCTGGGGCTCCCTTGTAGTAAGGTCACTGCCTTAAGCCCTCCAATATAACATATAAAGCCACAAATTAATTATGAGGGAGGTCACACCCGCACGTGTTATGCTTGTTAAGTCAGTGTATAACTCTTCCGAACCATGTTTTCTCAGTACCACTCACCAAGACCCACTTTAAGGCACATACAATATCCCCAGTGGCAACAATTCCGCCGCTCCCACCATCTTTTCAACGCGCCCTTGCTCCGTTCTGTTGGTGCTTTCCCGAACACCTTGGCACTGTTTTCTCTTTGTTCTGTACCCCAGCGAATACCCCCCCAAATTTATATCCCTGGAACCCCCCTCCACCTCATGATTTTTCTGGTTTATAAGACTTCCCCCTTCCCGCTGTAACAACAGCCAATCAGTAGAAATAACTGTTAGGAACATTCCAAGGATGTGGTGCATCCTGGCAAGAAGACCTGAAATGTCAGCTGACTAATGTCAACAGCAGGGAACAACAAGGGGTAGAAATTCCACTGATTTTTCAAAATGGGAGAGAATATATAGAATATTTAACAAGGCATTACACAAACTAACAATTTAACAAATATTGATCATTTCCACTGAACTGTCCCTTGAATTGTAGGCATTCAGCTATACACAGACCTCAGAGTAAAGCTAGGTACACACATCAAAGATGTTTGAAAGATGACAGACAGGATCTGCACGATCTCCTGAACTAGTTCACCTAGAGAATCTTTTAAATAAACTCTTTGCACTAATATTGCTTTCGGTGTAAATATTTATTTAGGGCTGGACCTGAAACAATTGTATCCTCAGTGGGGTGGGATGTTCATTGCATAGGAAATTATATCCAGATAATCATAAACAAAAATGTATAATACACCTCTTTACTATATACTTTGTCTATTTCTGAGAATTAAAAAAAAAATAGAACTAATAAAAATTATAAGAATAAAGTGTATGCTTTGTTTTTTTGCTGGACCATAACCTTTAATGATCACCAGTTTTATGACAGATATCGTACATATTGCAATCTTAATTGTATGCAGTGGCGTAGCTACAGACCTTTGGGCCCTGATGCAAAATTTGGACATGGACTCTCCCCAGCCACAAATCTGCACCACAAACCAATTGATCATTCCCCCCAAAAAATATTAAAACACTCATTTTAAAACATACAAACACACTTTATCAATTCACCTAGCAAAACTATTTAATCAGATCCTCAAACCTTACACTTTTGAAATAACTGAAAAACCGAGGCAGATTGGCACACAGACATAGGTAAAAATGCTTAGCACGGACCACTGGTTAAATGGTTGGCACACTGACTGATAAAATGTTTGGCACACAGTCATTGATTAATTGGTTTTAAAGTAGAATATACGTTGTTGGAGCCTCTCAGAAAACTAAAACCACTCCAAAATTACCAAAAACATAAGTGCATTTATTGTGCTAACACAACATGTTTCGGACATCTAGATCCTTTCTCAATATCGGTGTCCGATACATGTACTTTTATGGCAAATGTATGTTTTTGGCAATTATGGAGTGGTTGTGGTTTTTTGAGAGGCTCCAACAACTTATATTCTACTTTATGATAATTATGTCTTGGTACAGGCATAGCCTGGGGCATAGCTACCAGAGGTGCAGGGGATGTGACTGCACCAGGGCCCTTGGCCAAGAAGGGGCCCCATTTTGTGGTAAGGTTCCAAAACTGCCAGACTGTGTGCCAATTTACCAGTGGTCTGTGTTGAAAGCATTTTTTCCATTGTCTGTGTGCCAAGCATTTAACCATTGTCTGGTAGAGATGTCCGAACTTCGAAAAATCCGGTCCGCGCGAGGATCCACGGATTTTCGAAAAAATCCGTAAATTCGAAAATCCACGAGCGGACCCGTTAAAACGTATTAAAATGAAAGTTCGGCAAAATCCGCATTAAAAGTGGTCTAAATAGCCTTGGTAACGTACACTTAATCACTCAGGGACCTGGGTAATGGCCTTAGAAACACGTATCAATGCCTACAATACCTAAAAATTACAGTCCGCCAGTGTGATTTAAAAAAAATGGTATTTTCTCGAAAATACGAGGATATCCGTAATTACGAGGATTTCCGTAAAACCGAAGATTCTCGTAAAGCCGCGGATCTCCGTAAAAACGAGGATTTTTGTAAAAACGAGGATTTTCGTAAAAGCGAGGATTTTCGTAAAAACGAGGAACCGGAACTTCCTTCCTGCAAAATGGCATCTTCTGTTAGGCAGCTGTATGCCATGAGGTACCTCCTGTCCAGGGGGTATGATGACTTCCCCCTGGAACGTATCGTGTGCAGCGCAAAAAGCGCAGGATCATGGAGGGGCTGCAGCGACGGATCCTGCGCGCTTTGGCTACCAGACCACTGTCTCTACCCTCCAGAGACAGTGGTCGGATCTCAAGAGGCAGAGGCCTCAATATGTGGCAGCCGTACGGCAGATGATGGAAGGCAAGTATACTTTTTATTATATTACTGTATTGTAATAAGTAGTAAAATATTTTAATTCACTTCTGACAAAAACATATTTATATATATATTTTTAAAAACATCAATAATCCTTAAATTTGCTTGAGAGAGAAGCGAGATCTTTGATTTCTCATTCACTGGTTATTATTACATTATTATATCTTATATTATTCAATATCAGCCCTATTTCAAGGGTAAAATAAAATAAATATCATTATATAAATTCAAAATGATACCACACATAGACACAGGTAAACACACTTGGTGGCCCACCCTTCCATTTCCATGGCAGCCTTATTTAAAGGCTAAGTAAAGTTAAAAATGAAATCGATCATTAAAAATTAATTTCTTTTTATCTTATAAATGCACACTGATACCCACACATAGACACAGTTAAACACACTTACTGGCCCACCCTTTTGTTACATGGCAGCCCTATTTGAAGGGAAAGTCCAGTCAAAAATAAATGTTGATCAATTATTAAAAATTGATTTTTACACTCCAAAATTAAAAATGTTGTGTTACCCAAAATCTATACAGATACAAGTAATACAGCTACTGATGCTCCCTACACCCAACCAACTTTTCCCTTTCCATGGCTACAATACACAACATAAAAATATAAGTACTTAGCCAGACTAAGGTATGAAATCATTGCCATAGAAATATGATTGACTTTTAAAGAAACTAAATATTGCCTTATTTAATCTGTATTTTCAAGCAGAATTCAAAGTATATAATAAATATTTTCCTTTAGATATATCATTCATTATGTATTTTTTTATTTTAATTTGCAGGGGAATCTTCCTCGGATACCCCACCCCACCCACGTCCCCGCCAGAGGAAGAATGTAAGTGCAGCCTATTGAACAAAAATTTTTTTTCTAAATCTTTCATTTGTCCAAGGCCACATTACAGCGCACATGAGCGCAAGTGCTCAGAAACAAACATACAAGCGCGTGTTTCCGGTGCGCTCATATGTATTGCCGTGAGAGTGCAGTACGAATAGCATAATTGTGCAAAAATTGAGGATCACATAATTGTGCCACACTATTGTGTGCTTTTTAACACGTTGATATGTCCAAGCCCTTTATCCAAATGTTTGCATAATTTTGACAACTTCTCCGAGAATTGTTTTAGTAATGTATTCGAACATTTAATGACAGTGAGAGTTAAAATAAATTTCCTTTTTTTTTTTAGCACTACCACCAACTAGCCCCCCGGCTCTCCATTGCCCTCTCCGGGCAGCCCATCGCCCACTCCGGGCTCTCCTTGCCCCTCTCCGCTCTCCATTGCCCCCACGGGCAGTCCCGCCCGAGGGAGGCACCTGGCACCAGCCAGACACGTAAGTGCATCCTAAGCAATTTTTTTATATTTTTATTGACCTTGATTGCCAGCAAATAATTAGTGAAATTATCAATCATAATTAAGTGAATTTTATTATTTCACTGATAAAAATTTTTGTTAAAAAAATGCAACAAATCTATTAATTTGGCTTGATAGACAGATCACAGTTCTTCTCATTTCTCATTCCCATTTATTGTTCCCGACTCTGGACTGTATCTTGTCCCTCAGTTTTTGAGCTTAAGTTACGAAATTCGGTCCAAACGTCCAAAATTATCGAAGAAATGTTCACTACATAGCCTTTTAGGAAATGTTCTTATACATGTAATATATTACTAATGGATTGGACGGTGAGTGTTGAAATAGTAGAGATCTGAGCATGTGTGACCCATCCAACAGCCAATCAGTAGAAATTACTGTTACCATAACTAGGTATGCATACTATAAACTAAGAATTTTAGAAATAATGATGTCTTATACTGAGCTTTCATAAGGGGGTTAGTCCTTAAAAGGACTTTTGGGTCTCACAAGGAAGGTTAGTCCTTAAAAGGACTGTTGGGTCTCAAGATGTGTGAATACAGGGGTGGGTAACAACAAGTGCTAAACCACCACACTGAAATCCACACACAGAAAGCTCAAAAAGCGCAAAAATCTCTCTCCAACTCCTACACTGTCAGGTCTCCACTAAACACACTCCAACACACTGACAAAATGTTGCCTGTGAAGCAACCTTTTATACCCAGGGGGCTGGCAATAATCATGTTAGCTGCCATTGGCTAATTTGGGTCATGTGGCTTACTCCGTCTTGAAAATAATCCCCAAAATGCGAATTTACAAGAATTTCTCGTTTTTACGAAAATTCACGTAATTACGAGAATCTGCGTAATTACGAGGATCTTCGGTTTTTCCGGGTCCCGAAAGATCATAGATTCTCGTAATTACGGGGATACTCGTATTTTCGAAAATTTTCGGAAAAAAAAAAAATCCGCGGTTCGGAAGTTCGGAAGGCGTAAAATCCGGATAAATCTGCGGCGGATCCAGGTTCGGGTCCGCGAACTGGCCATCTCTATTGTCTGGCTGTGTGCAGAGCCAGTTTCTCAACAAGTTTATCAGTGTCTGCATGCCAAGCATTTTAACCAGTCTTTGTGTCAACTATTTTACCAGTGGTTATATATAAAGCATTTTACCAATTATTTTTTGGTTTGCAGTGCAGATTTGTGTTTGCAGCGGTGTTGTGGGGCCCATGCCCAAATTTTGCATCAGGGCCCATAAGTCTGTAGCTACGCCACTGGACATAGCAGCAGCCAAAGAGGATAGAGTCTGTGTGGGTAGATATACATTTGATAATTTGTTATAAAACTGGCACTGGTAAATGGTTAGCAAACACACACTGGTAAATGGTTGGCACACAGAAACTGGTACATTTTTTTGACAACTGATACTGGTAAATGGTTGGCACATAGAAACGTGTAAAATGTTTGGAAAATTGGCAGTGGCAAATGGTTGTCAATGTTAACCAAAGCAATCCATTTACAACTGCCAATCATTTTACCAATGTCTGTATGCCAACTTGGCATATAGGCATTGGTAAAATAGTTGGCAAATTGGCAGTGGTAAATGGCACTTGACACACAGAATTGGTAAAATGTATGGCAGTTGTAAATTGTTGGAACTAGGTTCTAAATGAACCTGAAACCCATCCATACAGTGACCCACTAAATTATCACCCCTGGGCACGGTCTCTATCAGCTGTAATGCTTACCAAAAAAATTCCCTTGCTGGTCTGGTCTAACTCCACCTTTGCAGTCAGTGACACAACTAATAGGAAGATGTATGTCTTCAAATATAATAAGAAGTGTAGACGAGCCTCAGGCAGTAGTGGTAAACTGCATCAAACTTTTATTGCGCAAAACAGCAACATGTTTCGGAGCTAAATGCTCCTTTGTCAAGCATATCAAACAAATTATAGGGCCCTCCTTTATAAAGGAAGGGTCCCACTCTCCATTTACATAATAGTGAACAGCAGTGATATTAATTAACAATCATTGTGAATACATATAGTGTTAAAATCGAGCAAGAGTAAAACGTTAGTCTATAGTGCACAATTTTAAAATCAGCAATCAGTCTAAAACAGTGTATCCAATTATATAGAACAAAATGACTGCTCATTAAACATTATTACATAGTGCCAAATCTCTCCCTATAGGGGCAGTGTTTAATCTAAAACAGTATTTTAATAAAAACGTGCCGTGTTCCTTAAGTTATGTGTGTTAAAGTGCTGATTAGAAAATACCCAAAACCCTTAAAATATCATGTGTTGCTATAAAAATTACAGTATAATAGTGCTTCCATAGTACTGCATAAATTATGCCTACCTTTAAGTTGACATGGAAACTATCAGGGTTATTCAATAAAAGTTCTTATCATTAAAAATGGTGCTAATTTTGCCCCAATCAATCGGATGTTAGCTTTCAAGTAACAATCACATAAGATCTGATTGGTTGGGGCAAAATTAGCACCATTTTTAACGATAAGAACTTTTATTACATCTCCCTGTATGTTTCCCTAAACATTATGCTTAATATACCATTTATCTTTTACTTGTAACATTTGTCTACATTTTTACAGAGTTCTTGGTTATATTTGTATTTAGAAACATACTGCTTCTCTTATATCTATTTGAAATACATATTTTTATGGTACCCTTATTAACTTATTGTATTTAAGTGTCCTTAAATTCTCTTGGTTTATTTTCATTCTTCATATGACATCCAATATTTATATCCGATGGATTATTGTCGGATCACCATCTGAAGATGTATGTTACTGTATGTAACTGAAGATGTATGTCTTACATGGTGTGTCTTCCCATTTGTCGTGTCACTGACAGTGTCATTGGCCAGATCACAGACAGACTGCAAAGGTGGAAATAAACCAGACCAGCAAGGGAATCTTTCTGGGAGTATTACAACTGATAGCAAGTGTACCTAGGGGTGAGGAATTAGCCGCCCTGGGTACTTTACCACACTACAAGGAGCATACGGGCACTGTAGGAGTAGTTGTATCTAAGAGGGGGGTGCTCCATCCACCAAAATAGCATATTTATATATGCACAATAGAGAAAAGTGTAGTGAATACAAAACGTGCACACCACAAAAATATCTTATAAAATAAAACTCCTTTATTACATATAGAGGGAGCAGAACAACATATATAAAGTACAAAAATTAAAAGCACTTCCTACTCACACATAGTCCTGATGAAGTATTAATTACTCATAATGATAGTATTGATATAACGGTATATCGCTTGTAAGAATCCCTGCATCTTATAGAGGTATCACACCCCACGATAATGGTAACAATGTCTTATTAAACATAGTTATAAGAGTCACTCAGTGCATAGTAAATATATCTAAAACCACATTAAATGGTATATATTTAATGAGGTAATGGTATATATTTAATGAGGTAATGGTATATATTTAATGAGGTTAAAATGGGCTACGAGGGATCTGACACATGTATGCTCATGCTGTACTTGCTAGTACATGCTAGTAAGTGGAGTGGATCGGGTGAAGTATGTAACTATCCATAAGGTTAAAAAACAAAACTTGACAGTGTAAAATAACAAGTTGTTTAATGGCTAACAGATTAGCTTATCTTTTCAAACTTTCAGCTCACTAAAACTGCTTCATTCTGCAGATTTCTTAGAAAGCTTGTAATGATTTCCAGGTCATTAACCGATCTCATATCCAAGTTTTTCTAGTATTGTTCTGATATATTATTCTGGTATGTTTCTGATATTTCACTTCTTAAATCCTTACACCATCAGTTCCATTAATCTATTTTACTGAGACAGAACTCAATAAAATAGCAAAAGGAGAACAAATCCCAAATTTCTATACTCCAGAATCTGAAAATATATCCTCCAAAAAACAATAAATTGTAAAATACCACCCCAGTAAATAGCATTAACACCCCCTCCCCTATTGTCACAATATAAGAACCAGTGGATCCATAATTGGCAAACCACCCCCCCCAGCCCATTGGCACACACTACCTGCAAACACCCCTATTGGCAGCACCCCCCACTTGCACACCATCTGCAATTCCCCCATAGAGCCCTTAGTTGCAAACCACCGGCACCCACCCCTATTGGCAGCATCCCCTCCACAAAACCATCGGCAAACCCCCACCCCTGTTGAATCCCTTAGTGGCAAACCACCAGCAATTCCCCACCACCATTGGTCTACCACCAGCTGAGATACATCTTAAAAACTTAAAAGTTGTTGTCGGGTGTTACGTTACTATGCACTAGGGAAGGGCAGCAGCCATCCAGGCAGTGGGAAAGCACACATTGCACGTGGGCAGAGACAGATATTTGTGACCCAGCCAGACCAGTATCTGGGTATCTGGGCCACTTGCCTTGGCTGTCTTGCCTATAATCTGGTCTTGGATGAATACTGATGCACTTACTGCATGACTTTAATCCAGTACCAGTTTTGCTCAAGTTCAGCCCTCTGCCAGAGGCTCTCTGTCAGGGGCGTACCTGAAGGGGCCCGGGCCCCCCTTGGAGTTTTGGGGCCTGGCCCCTGACTCCCTCCTCCCTCCGCAGACTGCAAGATCTGTGCAGCAAAGGGCAGGT
This sequence comes from Hymenochirus boettgeri, assembly GCA_019447015.1. Classification (NCBI taxonomy): domain Eukaryota; kingdom Metazoa; phylum Chordata; class Amphibia; order Anura; family Pipidae; genus Hymenochirus; species Hymenochirus boettgeri. The sequence goes on from CM033471.1 coordinate 177,593,002, forward strand.
TTTAATCAGTTTATCGCGCATATGAATGAAACATCATTCATACGCAATCAGCCTCTTCCCTCCTTGTTAAAAGCCAGTAGGCGGGGGGAAGTGATAGCCTGTAATACTAATCCGATGCAAGGTCAGGGAGGCAACCTTCCCAAGAAAATGCAACCAAGCAGGGAGTGTCATCCCAGAAAAATGACCCAAGGTAAACTGTTAGGACCTTCCATACTGGGGTTACCTTGACGTAGTTGGAAGGCTTTTCACTTTTATGCATAAAATTGTAACTAAAAACCCCCATGTTTTTACTGTTTGCACTAGCATAGATATTATGATATATGGGGCCCAGGAATGTGCATTGATCATCTCTTTTCTTGTATGTTCCAATCAGCTATTTAAAACTGGACCGGAAGTTCGGGTCCTGTCTTTTAAATAGCTGATTGTTTCATTCATACATGCGATCAACTGATTAAAACCTGCACATCGCAGCACAGATTAGGGGCTTGTGGCGGGCCCTACTACCGTCTGGGCCCCCCCAAGGTCGCAGGGGTGGCTGGGGCGGTAGTTATGCCACTGCTCTCTGTGAGGACAAGTATGATCAGTAATCCCTATAAGGCAGCATTGGGGAGAAAATTTCCTCCCCAATGAAGTTGTGAAGAATTAAAGTTTCCAATAATGGGAAATTAAAAAAAAATCTCAGTTTACATATCTTTTAAAGGATTAGTGCACTGTAAAATCAAGTTTAGTTTAAAGGGAAACTGTGGTCTCCAAACAAGTTAAGTTTAAATGAAAGGCCAGTTTCCTACCTTTAAAATAAGCCATCAACCACCTCTCTACATGCTCCACAGCCCAAGATATACCGAAATGACTGACCAGAAAGTTAATGGGTGGGAGGCTGACATGTGACATTCCTAAGGCTTCTCCTGCATAGTGCTGCTGGCGAGCACAGCCTCAGACTCCCTCAGTGTGTGAGGGAGACAGAAAGTCCCTCCTCTCTGCTGTGTGAAAGACCTGCAGCTGCAAAGAAGGTAAGGGAATCTACAGCCCTTCTTTCACACTATGTGAAAACAGCCTTTTCAGGCAGAGTTCTCACTCTGCTTGAAAAGGCTGTTTCCACAGAGTTTTTCTTCGGGGGGGGGGTCAGAGTGGCCCACAGTGGGGCTGGCACCCGTGAGTGGGTGGGGCCACATGGGGCTGTAAGGGAATGGGCCAAGGGGGGCCTGCAACAAAAACGCAGTAGTGTGAACGGTATTATGACATCCCTATGCAATTTTTATGTCCTTGCTTGTCCCCCCTAACATATGCATTATAAAAACACACCAAAAAGCCATAAAACAAGTCTAGTGTGAAGGGCATGTTCATCCCCCAACTAAAATTTGTCCCACTGTGTAGAAAATCCTTCCCTTTCTCTTCTGCTCCTTATGGGTGTCCCACAGGGCCTGATGAAAGTCCAGAAAAATGAAGAGTAGGAGCCTCTCTGTGTCAGTGTTTAATCCAGTGCCTGACACTTCTTGCTCCCCTCTGGCAAATGCAGAGGGGAGACACCCTAGAAGTGTCTCTAGGGTTTTTGGCACCTGAGCCAAACTTCGAATGCCACTTATATGCCATGACATGGTGGGTGTGTCTTCAGTGGCTAGTCTTTTGAGCATTTAAAATTTGGCATCACTGAGGTATTTATACAGTTCCTCAAATAGACATTTATCCACGCCATAATCACTGAAGAATACACACACACACATACATTATACACATACATACAGTATATATACACACATACAGTATTTACACACACACACATACATTATATATACACACATTCAGTATAAATACATACAGTAATACATACAGTATATATACACACATACAGTATATACACACACATACAGTATATATACACATATATATCGTCCTATAGCAATCACATCGTTGATAGCTAAATATTTTAAGAAAATGATTATAAATATTTTAAAGTCTTTTATTCCATCCACTGTAGACCCATTCAACTGATAAGAAAAATCAGTCTATTGAGGATGCCATAACTACAGTGATTCACTCTAGCTTAGCACATTTGGAACAACGAAATGCTTATGTGAGGCTTTTATTTATTGATTTTATAGTTCTGCTTTTAATAGTTATCCCAAGTAAATTGATCCATAAATTAAATGTTTTAAATGTTAGTCCTATAATCTGCAGATGGATTTATGAATTTTTAATTGATAGACCTCAAACAAACTAAACAATCAGCGTTCGCCGTACTGTTTAGTAAGTACAGACAGAAAAACACCAGGCACATCAGTCTTTGCAACCTATGTATTTAATGCTTCATACATAGGATACACATACAGTGTAACGTTTCGGTACAATGTTGCACCTTCTTCAGATAAAGACAATGTATGAAGCATTAAATACATAGGTTGCAAAGACTGATGTGCCTGGTGTTTTTCTGTCTGTTGCTATCAGACCACCTACCTTGGCCTACCAGTGCATGTACAAACATCTAACTTAGTAGGTGTGTGCGGGATTACCTCTATTGCTTTGTTTAGTTAGTACAGGTGTCCCTTAGGGCTGTGTTCTCAATCCCTTTTTTTATTCTTTATTTACCTTTGACTGTACAGCGCAGTTTAATTCCAACCAAATTATAAAATTTGCAGGTGTTACAACGGTGATTGGTAAAATTATTGATAATAATGAAACTAATTATAGGTTGGAGATTAAGAATTTAATATTGTGGTGTATTAATAATAATTTAATCAGTGTGACCCCTTCCTCAGACGTGAAACAAATGGCAAATAGTGCAAAAGTGCTGACTTATATAGACAAAAAAAATCATTTACAATTAGATACAGACAGAAATACATTGTTAAGAGTGGATAGCTTCCATCCCAAACACATACTCGCTAGCCTTCCTAAATCTCAATTTTTGAGGGTGCACAGAATCTGTAATGAGACGACTGAAAGAAATATACAACTGACCAGAATGGCCAACCAATTCCATGAGAGGGGTACAACCCGGGTAGAAATACAAACAGCTACAAAGAAAGCATGTGAACATTCTCCTGATGTAAAGGATAAAAAACTGGGTATACCCTTCATACAGGATTATACGCCGGCTTCTGGGGTTATAAAAAGAGCCCCTAAATTTTTTTGGCCCATTATACAGGGAGATAAAGACCTTACTGATGATATTAAAACAGATCCGATTATAACATATAAGAAGGGTCGCTCCCTATAAAGTCATCTGGTACAAACAGATCCTATATGTAAATATCAGAAACCACTAGTGAAATTTACAAACAAAACAGGGTAAGGGGTATGGTTATTGACCACATACCCACACTAAAAAGAGGGGGAAATCGTGATAACGTGTTGCTCAGAAAAGAAACATATTGGATCCATAAATTGGACACATTACAGCCAAAAGGGCTCAATACTAATTTGGGGCTTAAATGTTTTCTTAGTGACAAATCATAATGATATTTCCATATATAGATGGAAGGTTTAGCTGCTATATATCCATAATATATGATTGGAATAATAGTTTATATGCAATGTTCCATATGTTTTATATATTTTTAACCATGCACATTTTTATCACTTATTTATATTGTATGTATATTTCACTTATATCCAATATATGTGTATTTTAAAATTTTATGGTTACATATACATGGATAATATCACGACAGCACTTTAAAGTTGCACATAATTATTGCACTTTATATATTGCACTTTAAATCATGCACTTTGGTAGTTAGTGAATGGATTTTGTTATTTATACGATATGAGAAATATGCATAGTTAACACTAGAGGTCCCTCCAATTGTAAATGAATTGTTTGTCTATATAAGTCAGCACTTTTGCACTATTTGCCATTTGTTTCACGTCTGAGGAAGGGGTCACACTGACTCCGAAATGTCACATTTTTGTGTGAATAAACACAATTTGTTCATTTAAGACTGGTGTGCACTTGGAATCTTTCTACATTTTGGACTATAACCATTGGCTGTGGTATTCAGTAGCACCCAGTGAATTTGTTTAAATATAGGTTGTGCGAGAGAAACTACCTTCATCTTCATAAGTCGCTAAGTCCTCACCCCTGGGTTGTTTCCACTTATGCTGTTATTTTTACACAGCACCGCTCTGCCCGTCAGCGACAAGGCCAATAGGAAGATATGCTCTCAAAGGAGCGTGTCTTCCTATTGGACACTTCGTGGAAGCAGACAAAGGAGAAGAGCGGCGCTGTGTAAGTATAACAGGTTCCCCAATGGTGCTGTTTGGCTTGAACTGCACAATGTGACAGAAATTCCTGGGTCTATTCTCAGACCTGCAGGTTTATTTCATTGACATTCTATGGATTATAGCTGTCAGATAGGTGGATGGATGTGTGACTCCTACTTCCTGAAGGGACCTGAATAATCCTTCCCTAACTCATTAGTGTAATTTTTATGGAAGTATGGGAAGGGTAGCTGAATCACTTGCATGTTCAAAAGCATGGTCTTTTAATGTCTGTAAGTTACTAAAAGGGCTTTATTCCAGAATGTATGAAAAATAAATTTTCAAGCATTCTGTGCAGCCAGGGAATGCTAGGAGTTGTAGTTTTTAAACATGTGAAGTTCAACACCGTATCGTTACACTGTATTGCATTTAATACATTCATTAGCAAATGGACAAAAAGAAGAAACTTACTGCTAACAGAGAATTCTGGGAGTTGTAATTTTCAAACATGTTCATATTCAAACCCTTTGGTAGGAAACACTAAAGCATGGTCTTTTAGTGTCTGTAAGTCAGTAAAAGGGCTTTATTTCTGGATGTATGAAAAATAAAATTTCCAGCATGTGAAGCCAGGGAAGGCTGGTAGTTGTAGTTTTTAAACATGGGAAAAGTTTAACACTCATGGTCTATATCATTACACTGTATTGCATCTTAATACATTCATTAGCCAATGGACATAAAGAAGAAACTTACTGCTAACAGAGAATGCTGGGAGTTGTAGTTTTCAAACATGCGAAAGGTCCCAAGTTCAACACCCCTGCTCTATATCATTAGGATGAATTACATCTAGACACATGCCCTTAGCTACAAGCAATAAATTAGCTACTTTTCATGTCCCCACCCATTTCTTTAGAAGTGAGAAATATATGTTTATATGTTACATTATTATGGCAATGTTATTATAATAACATGTGTCTGTGAGGTACCTTCTGTTTATAAGAAGGCTCTACTTCATTATATTCTCTGTGGGGAGCTTTTAGCTCCTTTAAAAACATCTCTCCCTAATATTTATAGCTAATCACTATCCCGTGTTCTCCTAACCCCATTGTAATTGTTGATCTGGAACCTGCTGTGGTTAATACTAATAAGTATGTACCTAGCATGTTATTCTGGATTCTGTAAAGGATATCATGTTGTCCTATGGTGCTGTTTAGTTTGAATTGCACATAGTGGCAGGATGTGTGTGTTTGATCATATTATTCAGTGGGATTTCCTAGGTCTATTTTAGGACTTTCAGACTTATCTCATTTGAGCCTCCCCCTTGATACTTGCTGGGAGTGGAAAAGGATAGCAAGTTCAGAATGGATCCTGATACCTACTAGCTAAAGACATGTAAGTAGACTCTCTCTGGCCCCACAGTTTAACAGCTGTATGCATAAGAGAGAGGCAGACAGATCCCAAATCACTTGCATGCTTGTGCACTTTGTGTTGGTATCACTAAACGCTTAACCCCGAGCTTATTAAAAATAATTACCTAGCAAAACATACACACATAATTTCCACTGTGCACCAACGGGCACACTTTTTCTAGTATAGTATATATACACACATACAGTACATATACATACAGTATATATAAACACAAATATACAGTATATATTTACACACATGCACATACATTCCAAAACGAATCCACACATTTTAATTAGAGATGGGCAAAACTCACTGGTTTCGTTCCGTTTTCAAATTCCTGGATCTCGGAAAAATCCCGAAGATCTGAAAATCCGAAACCAGAATGAATTTTCGATAATTTTCAAAAATAACCATGAACGTTCAAAAATTATCAAAAATACGATCGAAGACTATTTTCGAGTTTCCGATCATATTTTCGAAGATTTTCAACCGTGCAAGGCTATTTTAGAAAATTATAGCCTTGAACATTCGATTTTCAAAAATACGATTGGAAACTTGGAAATGGTCTCCGATTGTATTTTCGATAAATTTAGAAAATTATCGAAAATAGCCCCGTATTTTTGAAATTGTCTTCCGAAATCCAGAGGATCCATCCAGATTCCAGACTCCAGTTTCCTCCCCGGTCACGCCCCCTTTTACTGGCCACTCTCCCAGAATGCCCATAACTACGCCCTAACCTTGCCTCCCTCCACCCCCTAGAAATGAAATACGCCTAGAAATGAATACGCCCCTAAGCGACATCATCGGACATTACATCCCCCCACCCTTCCCAGAAGCCTGAACCTGCAAGGTGGGATGTCTGGTTTAGTTATACACAAGGCAGCACAGTCAAGAAATTCAGGGTTGTACCCAGGGTTGCCAGGCGTCCCCATTTGGATAGGATTGCAGGGCAAAATCCAGAGTCCCTTCCATTCTGGGGTTACCTTGACGTGGTTGGAAGGCTTTTCACTTTTATGCATAAAATTGTAACTAAAAACCCCCATGTTTTTACTGTTTGCACTAGCATAGCTTATGATATATGGGGCCCAGGAATGTGCATTGATCATCTTTTCTTGTTTGTTCTAATGTTTTGGTCAGATTAGTAGCACTTCCACGATTTGTTATAAAGTAATTTTGCCACAGGAGTTCTCCCACAGCCCCCCTTTTGGGAAAATCATGGTCGAAATCCTATCCAGAGACTGGCTCTGCCCACTTCCCATGAAGTTCCTAACTCTGCCTCCAATCTCAACCCACCATTGTCACACCCCGGCCCACCCACTGTGACATCACAGCCCCACCCCCTCCCGCTCAGGGGCAGACAAGATCTGGCAACCCTGGTTGTACCTTAATCAGATAATCCTTCCTGCACGTTTTGCAGCAGACCAGCAGCCCTCAAGGGTGTGTACTAGGAGTCAACCGGATTGGTTGAAGGCGATTGCCAATATTTGGTGCCACTCCTGCAGCCTGTTTGTTTGCAGCCCACGTGGATGTGTCCTAGGTTGCATCCTGATTGGTTGAAGGAGGCTGCCACTGATTGGTCCCACTCCTGCAGCCTGTCTGTTTGCAGCCCTTGTGGGTGTGTCCTAGGCTGAAACCTGATTGGCTGAAGGAGGCTACCACTGAATGTTCCCACTCCTGTTTAAGCCCCTTCGTGTGTGTAAGGCGCGCAAACAGACAGGATGTGGGACCAATCAGCGGCAGTTTGCAGACAGAGTGTCAAGGGCAGTGGATACCTCTTGAACATGACTTTCCTGGATCTGGGACACACGCACTCCCTCCAACCAACCCGGCGCCGGAAAGCTTAATTTTTTTTTTAAAATGCTGCAATTAAAGGATATCTATACTGTTTAAAAATGAAAAGTACTTGGAGCAGGGAGGTAGGATTGATTGTTCCTACCTTACCATATCATTTTGTTAAGGAGCTACATCACTAACAGTTTTCATTTGCCAGGTTAGTCCTAGACTATTCCTGTATTAAAGATAGTGCTGAAGCCAGGAGGAAGACTGGCAGAATCAGTTTTCTTTGGACTGGTGCTCCTAACAGAAACAATATTGAGACTTTGAGACTTGAGGAATTACCAATCCTATATCTCTGTCCCATACTTTTTAGTTTAACTGTTTTTTTAAATAAACTTTATACACAATAGTTATCCTTTAAGTGCCATTTCTCTAGCTAACAGAAGGGGCGTTGCCCTGAGATTTTTTTCTCAGATTGCCTTATTAGAGAGATGGCCCTGCTTCCTCCCCCCTTCCGGATCCCTCGGCAGCTGCATCTGTCTTTTAAGAAATAAAAAACTTCATATAAGGCAATGCTAAATGTGATCTTTAAAACATCGAAATCAGAAATGTATTTACCCAACCTTGTTCCCTCTGCACCCTCTGCTTACCAGCAGCCGCATGAGTGACTGGCTGAGTCTCAGCCAATCAGAGACACATGCGCTGATCTGGCCCCTTCTGCCGTTCCATGTGGAAGATAAGCATAAGGGGCTGGGGATGAGGGAAAGAAGGCTGGTAAATACATTAAGGGGCTTTTTTTAAATGAACTCTTCTTCTGTAATCCGTTTTGCTGTAGCTGGAATGGTGACATAGTTTTGACAGTTGGAATACTTTATGCTGTGTGTAGTTTGTCCGGAAAAAAAAGTGGGAGTGATTAACGGAGGGAAGGGGTATACTACTCCTAAGCAAATCATGTGCTGGATTGAATGCATGCAGCAACACACACACCTTAAAGTAAGTGATAATTGCACATATTTATTTATAGACTAAGATAAATAAAAGCATTTTTTCAGTATAGTGTCCCAACAATGCTGTTTATGTTTTTTTTATTTTAAAAGGAGAGACACACACTGCATATTCTGCATATTTTTTATTTTAGAAAAAGTATGTGGCCTTTAAAGAAGGTGCATTCATTCTGGAGAAGTTTAATGAGCTGGTGCTGAATTCTAAATGAATGCACACAAGTAAAGGAGGGGAGGGGTCCTCACTGGACAGAATACAGTGATGAACATGGATATGTTATAGGGTGTAATAATAATGACTTATTTTAAGTCCAGAGCTGATACCATTGCTGTTATGTTGCACTGGTCAATGTTCCGCTTCATTCTTCCATAACCGTTTTCTCCCCATTGCTGACTCCAGCTGCATGAAAAATAAAGTTATGCAGCATTGCCATACAATACAAAATTCATACCTGCTTCAAGAGCATCACCATCTGAGTAATTCAGGTAATGCATTTCAATATTATAAATCTCTTTTTGGGTGTAATTATGGACATATTTATATGTAGTATTTCTACAGGTCTAATGTTTTAGGTGATGTACAATGCATTAAAAAGTCATTTAAAGGGCATGTCATCCCCCAAAACTAAAATTTAACCCCATACTGGTCCTACTGTGTAGTGTTCAAAAATCCTTATTTTACATCTCTGCAGTGCTTGTTCAAAGTCCAGGAAACTAAGAGCTGTTTGTGAGTCATCCAGTTCCTGCTGCGATAACTATACTCTTTTAAAAATAACTCTTTAAAAATGGAAAGTACCAGGGGCAGGGAGGTTGGATTTAATATTCCTACCTCACAATATTGTTTTTTTGAGGAGCTACAGCTTGCAGTTTTAATTTACCACTTGCCAGGTTAGTCCTGGACTATTCCTATATTAAAGGACAATTATACTCACCTTCCCTCCGCTCCTCTTCTTTGGTCAGTACCTTTTACCCATGGTGAGGCCTGAACCGCTAGGTCCTCACCCCTGGGTTTGCGTAACTTGCAGCACAGCCTTACTAAAACGCTGCTCTGGTAGGCTCTGCCCCCTCCTACCCGTCGGCTACGAGGCCAATAGGAAGGCACGCTCTGCAATGAGGATCCCTTCTGTCTGCTGCATCCCCTAGCCACAAATTATTTTTACTGTGTGTAGCCAACCCCATCCCACCCCCAACAGCTGATTTACTTTTGCAAAGAAAGCCTCAGAAAGATACTTACAGACCTTCTTTCCCCCAGTGCGCTGCATAGCCGGCAACCGCGTATGTGATTGGCTGCTGGCTAGCCAATTACAGGTGTGGCTGCAGGTCCTGTCCCTCTCTGCTGCTTCTGGCTAACAGAGAGCCGGAGTGCTGGAGGAACGAAGATCTGTAAGTGTCTTTCTTCTGCATTCTTTGCAAAAATAAGTCAGTGGTTGGGGGTGGAATGGGGGTGGGCTACACAATGTTAAAAGTTTATTTTAATGGTGGAGATACCCTTTAAAGGAGAAATTCAAGTTAAATCACATTTTCATGAATTATAACCCATAAACTGTAGATTAAAACATATATCATTTGCCTCTCTTAGCCATAAAAAACACAAAGGGCATTACACAGCAGATTTAATTGGAATCTGGGCACAAAGATACCTTACCTGATCTGCATTCTGTATGGGGGTTGGTCATTTGGGTTATGCATCTAGTGATAATTATTAAAGTCACTAGATTATTGAAGTGAGTTGTGTACTCTTATGGGCTGCCTCTTGCCCATTCAATAAATAGTTTGTAGAAATTGGAGACCACTTGCCTGGTTTTATGGGGGTATTGCAATACATTGTGCAATACACCAACAGGGTTGCCCGGCATCCCCATTTGGAAGGGATTGCCCAGACTGCAGGGACAAAATCCTGCGTCATTTCAGCCCAGTCAGGGCTGAAATACAGTCCAGAGACAGGTCCTGGCATCCCAGCCTGGTTACACCCACTCCCCGCCCAGTAATGCCCAAACCTTGCCTCTGACAACAGCCACACCCCAGCCGCCCACCTCCCACCCAGGGGCGGCCACTTTGTCAAGTGTCACTAATTTTTACGAAAAAAAAAGGCTATCTTGTACAGAGACTGTACAGAATCTAACATTCACTGATAATACTATGGACATGTCCTATGTGTCTCAGCCAACTGCTAATTGCACATGTCGTTATTTTTTAAATGAATGAAATCAGCGACTATTTACAATAGTCTACGAGAGAAAGTTTATCTGTGATTAACATACCTGTTTTTTATGATCCAGTAGTCGGTGTCTTTCCCGTTTTCATCCTGAGCAGGTTGTGTCCCATAGCCCACAATAATAATTGCATGTGTTGGGCTTGGTGCACATTTTCCCTCAAAAATTCCTAATATGATCAAAAATATCACATTTAAAATAGGATTTCATATGATATCCTTTATATTACCAACATTAAAACAATGTGCAGTATAAATTAACAAAGAATGAATACATCCTTCAGTGTATTATGTGCTGCATCTTACATATACATCAAAAACCCACATTTGACTGAAGAAGAGGAGGAAGGGGATGATCTGAAATCCTCACATTTAAATGGGGAGATAAAATGTAGCATTTGTGAAAATCTGAATGCATCACAGTTGGTACCCAAACTATTTACTGCACTAATGTGGCGTACAAAAAATAGAAATTGTTTGAAATGGTAGATTATTACCTTCACTGTACAACTGAAAATCTTCCCCTGATGCGATACCAACAGCCAGAGGCCCTTCATATGCCACCGCGGCTGCCATGTCACTTTCATCAGGTAAAGAATAATATTTGGTTACATTCAGCATAATGGCTTTATCAGGATTATATTCGCATTCTGCTTTCTAATAAAAAACATAGTTGTATGAGAGATCAGTTACGTAGTCAGTCAGTTGCAGTAATGTTACTTTATATACATTCTGCTTCTTATTTAATAAGCACAGAAGGGCATGCTTTACATTTCTTTGGATCCTGTTGTCTCATTTATATTTGGTTACAGACAATCTGGAGCAACCACGTGTGTTTAAACAGAAAGGAAAACTTAATCTTGGAGCATATTTATAAACGATTGCTAACATTTTCATATCGCTGTGAAACAATTGTTATTTTTGCCATATTTATAAAGTTGATTATATTTGCAGTGTAAAATATTGCCACTGTGATGTGCGGCAATAGTATTTTCTCTTTTCGCTGCGATACATTAAATCATTGCGTTAAGTCCTGTATTGTGGTGAAAAGAATAAAATGGGGATTTGGTAAACCCAGACATTGTATTACAGTAAATGCTGGAAAATAGTCTAAACTGCCCCCTGGACCCTTCTTAATATTGAGACACTCCATTGGTGGCTACCTATATAGGCACTTATACATTTTTGTCACCTCAGACCTGGCAAATTTAAATGGACGAGCTTAACGCAAGAAAATACATCGTCATTTTCGATAAGCAAAATGGCAAAATGGCGACCGCAGCATTGACTTTTTACCCACGATTTTCACTGCTTTATAAATTTTGTTAAAGGGTATCTTTGCTTCCAAAAATCTAATTAAAATTACACCTTTAGATGGAGCAAATATCCACTACTCCAACACTTTTATTGGATTTGAAATCTGAGCTGTAGATTCTCTTAAATCTTCATTTGAAATAACAGCATTTTCAGGGAAAGACCTGTCACTCAAACCAGGTATGCTAATTTGTGTGGCCTTTCCCTGGCCTCCTGCTAGGATCTCCCTCCAAGAATGCAAATGAACTTTGGCTGCCTGCCAGCTCACTTTCAGGCTCATTTACCCAGAGCCGCTATGGCTCTGGGTAAATGCTCCTTCCCCGATTTAATATCGCATTTGCGAATGTGGATAAATCCCGGTAAGGGATTTACCCACTGCAGGATTTTAACGCCAGCTATTTGCAATATTAAATCGCTAGCGCCGGATGCGCAGGTGATTTTTGCGGAACCCGCGCATCCAGAGCTAATATGGAGTTAAAGTCAAGCTAACTGGTAGTGAACCATTTAGCGTGAATTTACCTCCATATATTTGCCCAGCGAGTTATAACACAAATGAGGCCCTTTGTGTTATAGGTGAGAGGCTTACAGGCGGAAAAGGGGATAAATCTATGTAATCTAACTAATCATTATAGATTATATACATCCCTCCCAAACCCCAGGATTGATAGTATTGGTAGTGTGAGTGTAACAAGATTGGACACCAGGTGTGTGTGTGCTGGGGTAGTATAAATGCATAGGCACCTGTCAGCATCATATAACCCCCACCCCTCCCCCTCAACAAGAAGGCAGAAAGGGAAGAGGTGTGAGCGGTATTAGGAAGATATGTAAATGAGCTGTAGCATGTTGGCAGTGAGGCTGTGCAGAACTTATAAGTGTCGCCAGACCTACAAGTGGCCAGTGAGTAAGGGAGGGCCGGCCAGTTATGAGTACTCACTAAACATTACAAATTTACTAACAAAGCAGGCACAGATAAATATGTAAGTACTATCATTTAACTACCCTAACATTATACTTATGTTTTATACAAAGTTGTTTGAGTGAGTATAGTGACCCTTTAAGTCCAAATTTGGAGAAAACTGCAGTGATAAGAGCGGCAAAATGTTACCGCACCTTATAGTCTAGAAGTTTACATCTCGAGATTGCCCTGAATCTTCATTTTTACTAATACAGAAATTAGTACTCTACTAGAGATAAATAAAGAGGTAAGACAAAAGCTCAAAGTTGTACCAAACAGTCCCATGCGTCTCTGGGGCTCCCTGTAGTAAGGCTCACTGCCTTAAGCCCTCCAATATTAACATATAAAGCCAAAAAATTATGAGGGCGGTCCAGACGTTGAGCTTAAAGTGATAATTTGAAAGTTTATTCCATCAGAATTAAGCAAAACAGTGGCAACAATTCAGGCCCACACTTTTCAAGGCTTGAGTGTGGGCCCGAAACTTTGGCACTGTTTTCCTTTGTTCTGATGGAATAAACTTTCTGGACCTCCCTCATGATTTTTTGGCTTTATAAAGAGGTAAGACAGCCAGATTAAATTCCTACAAGAGATAAACAGCCTCATTTAATGAGAGCTGTATGGCTATAATCAGCAGTCACTGCGTTGATTCAATATAGAGATTAGTAGATTAGTGTCTCTCACAGAGGAATTGTGGCTCTTGGTCTTTTCTTTGTGAAAATTAGGCTGGTGTTAAATTTTTGCAAACGCAAAACAGCTATTGAATCTGGTTTCGGCAGACTTCGGCAGATTTCTACAGCCTAAATTGTTAATGGCTGTTTTGTGATAGTAATATTAAAAAATGTTTTTGCACATATAGGAACTTACCTTCTCTGAGTACTCATAGTCTTTTGCCCTCATGACACCATTTTTTGTCACAAAGGCCATTGCTTGTATTGGATATCCACCACAGCAGCCTTCATCACTTTCATCGCAGTCTACAAGGAGTTGCTCGCTCAGTGTAAGGAGCTTCTTTTTCTTAATACAATACCGGGTTTCGACCACTCCAATCTTAAACAGAAGACCATGTTATAAAGATGTATTACTGTATACTGATTTTATAAGAAAGCCCCTCTACCTTAAAAATTACCCCGGTACCATGATTCTAGCTGCAGTCTATCCAAAGTTACAGCAGTATAAAAGATGTTTTTCCATGCCAGTACTGTGAGCTGTGACATCTCCAGCACCACTGCTCTGCCCCCTAGTCTCAGGTTGGAGCATGCGTACAGCTTGGACAAAGCATTATCAGCTGTATCATAAGCCACACCCACGAACTTCTAAATCATTTTTAAAGCTAGCCTTAATCCTGAAAATATTTTTTCTCTCACTCTATGGAGCCCATAGGTAGAGGAAAAGACAGAGAATTTTGCAGAGAAGTTTGCAGGTCTGTAATTAGCTTTAGAAAAGATTGAATTTATTATGTGACTGTCATAGATTCAGACAGTCAGGACAGGCAAGGACGTGTAACTTTACAAGCCTATAACTTACGATCCAGAGAACTATCTAGTATCTCTATTTAGCTGATACATACAGTTTATCAAAAAAAATTCTGGATACAAGCCCTAATTGTATAAAGCTTATAATGATGGAAGTCTACATTCTGCCAATATCCTGAAGGAAAATATGACTAGGCTGTAAAGAAATGGAATATTTCTTCTTTCTTCCGAAATGCAATGTATTTTTACCGTTGCAAATGCCCAGCAGGATCCACAATATCCCCCTTGGTTTCTTGGAGGAGACATACATTTTGATTTTCTCCAGTCAACTTCGTTTGGAATACCAATGTTTTTTTCATAGCTGTGACTATCAACCTTTATTTGTGCATGGGATATTCCTCTTGAAAGGCAACTTTTCGAATTTCGCTCCTCTGTGGTCTAAAACAAGAAAACGGTATGGAAAGTAAATTTACCAAGTGTGTACACAAATACAGGAGTTACGAATATTTTTCACTAGAGAAAATACTGGCTAAAAACATCCATTCACTTTCATTTTATCACCAAAGTACCTTGCTATGCATCTAAAGAAAATGCATTTTGCACTTGTGGGATAAAAATCAATAGAGAACATGTATCTCATAACATATGATTATACTGCCATTTAAAAAAAACAAAGCAAAATTGTACCTATATTTTATAATTAAGTGGGAGGTAGTGGTGTGTATCCCTGCATCTCCTTCTCTGGTAACAGCCGTAGAATCGGTAACCATGAGTGCTCACGGTGTCAGTTCTCTTAAGCTTGTCTCAAGCTTTGGGTATGCCAAAGATAATTGAAAGAGTTGGGGAGTTGGGCATGACAGCTTTCAGCTGCAAGCAGCAAATGTCAGCTAATGATATAGATTTTTTTTAAATTAGCAGCACTATACTTAACTGCCCATTAACATTATCTTTTGTAGTCCATTTACCCTTCCATTTTTTCAGATTATAAATTCTTATTTGCTTACTTACCAAGTCTGCGAAATGGTTCATTGCCATTCTGTAGCTTGTGAGACCTTGGTCAGCCAGCTGATTATGTTTCTGCACCTTTTCCCAGGTGGCTTCCCAAGCTTTCCTTCTGTAGAGCTCTTTCTCCAGGGTAATATATTTCTTGCCTGCAGTATAATGTATTGCAATACATAACATCATCATTTTGTTCTTTATACAAGTATTTCTAATTTTGATTTTAATAACTTCTATGTTGACACATTTTAAATCCACAGCACTAATAGATTTGAATAGCGTTCCCAAGAAAGCTTGATTAGACATTTCCCACACATTAAAAATAATTGCACAGCAGCCAGTCAAAACTGAAACTTTCGTTTATTGCCCAGGCTTGTTGGAATTATTTGTGATCATTGTGTGAAATTTCTATGTTGATCTAAATTTCTGGACACAAGGAAAATGTGTCCATTTGCTAAAAGGGACTAAGAAGAAATGATTAGATTTACTTGAATGTTCTTTTTTTTTTCCTTACAAACTATATGCACACCTCTTTAATTAAAAAAATATTGTTTACCATATTTAATTTTCCATTCCTTCCACTCTTGGTCAAGAAAATTCAATGCAATGGTGCAAATGATCAAAGCTGACAAGACAAAGAGGAATTTCTCCAGATGCATCCTGAAAGCAAGCAAGAATCCTTAGAATCCAAAACTGAATTAAAAAGCCTTACTACAGTAACAAATTGTTCTTTCAAAAAAACAGAAGTACTGATAGATTTAACCCTGTTGTCATTAACATTTAGAAAAAAATAAAGATCAAGGTAACATAAACCCTGTTTCTAAATATACACATAAACACACAAATAAAATAAAGTGTTACTAGTGAATACATTATTATGTATGTCTAAACTTAATTTATTGTAAAACTCACATAAGAAAATGCATTCTCCTTAAATTAAATATTAAAAAAATTAAATATGAAATGCATTTTTTAAAAATGAAAGGGGTCTACAACACAGTCAAGAATAAAGATTTCTTTAAAAAAAGTACAGTATGCAGAGCATGTATTTCTTAGTAATGTTAAACGTTACCTCAGATGTCTCAGTAGAACCGTAGACAATATTATCAGAAACTAGTTACGATGAGTTTAGGCTCTTTAATTTGCACATATTAAATGTATTTCTATTTATATGTTTTTTCTTTCCAAATGTTATCACCCTTAATGAATCGCTGAACCGTCCTTTCCTGTGAACAATCTGATAAACAGGTGGAACTAATTACATTTATGATAAGATTGAACATACCAGTAAAAAAAAAAAGCAAGACAAGATGCAAAACACCCAAATTTAAAATATAAAAAATAAGTAATTTTACTTTCGCTATTAATCAGAACAGGTCCCTTGGAGGCCACCCATAGAACATACTTTCAGGAATTTTATAGTCAGCATTATTGCAGTGCAAGGATATGCTCACTCAGGGATTCTAACGGAGTTCCCTGGCGTATTCTCTTCTCCTTAATGTTCTTCTGTGTCTTTATTTTGTTACTGATGTCCCATTTAGTATTGTCTCCTTGTTCTATAGGTTCTATAGGAGAAGAGTTTCTCCTTCTCTTTAAATTCCAAAACCCAAACAAGCACAATGTTAAAACAGTATAAGCTTCCATAAAGGGCAGGTCCATTTCCCAACCACATATTTATGAAAAGCTTAATCACCCCCGAACCCCAAGACCAAAATAAATACACACTTGCAAGTCATGAAGATTTTCAGCAAAATGTTTGACACCCCTTGTGTTTTCTTCCCTGTTCTACCTGGTAACAGCAGTCGATGATGGCCATGACAGATGATGAAGCCACCTATTCTGTTGTTAACCTTGTGCTGCCTATACTTTAAATCACTCTGTAAATATTATTATGTGGTGCAGATTTGGAATCCTGTATTTAAAAGGAGAGTTTAGAGAAGGGCAACTAAATTAATAATGGTGATGGAGGTGTGTGACTATAGGGACAGATTAAACAAGTTAGGGCTTTTTACACTAATGGGCAGTACAAACTGTTGGGTACATTGTTCACCAATAGATCATTTTAGAGGAAATGTGGACATCCTTTAAGACTAGAAGAAAGAAAGTTATGAAAGGTTTCTTTACAGTGAGAACAGAAAAACTTTGGAACAGTTTTCCAGCAGATGTGGTAATGGGGAGTTCATAAGTTTTAATAGTGGGCTGGATTTGTTTCTAAAATTAAAAAATATTAAAAACTACTGCTATTAAATATGTTGTTTTGGTTGATCCAGGAATTATTTTTTCCCCTTCATGATATTTTTTTGCCTTCCTCTGGATTTACTGTTAGGTAATGTAGCTAAAGAGGTTGTACTAGAGTCATGTATGTCTTTGTTTAACCTTCAATACTACATATGTTTATTTAAACACATTGATTTTCTTTATTCAGTATTTTAGATAAAAACTGATGGTTTGCCCAGTTATCTGGAGTACAAACACAAATGGTGTACCATCCTGGCTTTCATCAAAATCAAACTCCCAAAATACAATGTACCATGCTGTAGCATGAAAACAGTTTGTAATTTGTTTGTTTTTTTTCTTAAAGGACAACTCTACCCTCATAAGAACCTCTTTTAGAAAGAAGGGCCTCTTTAAAATATGTTGATAAATCATAGTTTTTCCTATGAATTCATTACTGTATGCCTGCTATGCTTCTGGATGCCTCATGGAAACTAACATTTAAAATTCAGTCATTGGCTGTGATGTCAACTGTCAAATCCATAACTGACAGTTGCTAACAGGAAGAACCAGGAAGCAGAAACAGGAGAAACAGGGCATTGTGCAGGAATCCAGGTTAGACTTATATATTTCAGGTTTTAAACTATTACCGTTTTGGGTTTTGGCCCGTGATTTACCAGAATGTATGTTTTCATTTTGGGGCTGGATTTGCCCTTTAAGTGTGCCAATAAATGATTTTCCAAATTTCAAAGAATTATTGAAATAAATAATTTTGCTTCTACCCAGTCTATTCTAAATAAGTGTGGTTTAAAAAAAATAACAGAACATAGGTTTTCCAGGTTTGCAGTGTTGCTTTTATGCAGTAACTGAGATGATCTTTAGATCAACAGAAAAGGATGTTTGAAGACTGTGATATTAACAGCCAAGGCAAGGAGAAGTACCGGTTAAAAAGACTCATGAAGTAAGCCACTGTGGAGGTCAAACCTTTACTGTCTGACACATATAATGCTGTTTTGATGAAGTTTAATAACCCATCTAAGCTATAATGCAATTAACACCTTGCATTCATTAGGTCCCTTATACCTTGTGGTTACCGTATATACAGAGAAAGTTTACCTTTTAATTTATCCAGAAAATATCCCCTCGGTTTATACTCAGGTCTGTGCTGATCTGGATGCTGCTGGACAAAATCACATAACCCTGGGAAAACAAAAGCTGTACCCTGTAACACAGAATCCTCTTGATTTCTGTGGGTTAGGCAACTGTTGTCCTGCTCACTCTGATCAGCCCAGACTGCAAAGGAAAGGGAAAAAGGGAAGAAGTAACTGGATTCAACAAACTTCTTCTCTGCAGTATTCAGGCTGCACAGAAAGGTATGCAGGGTACATCTATGTATTGGGCGTTGTAGGGGCTCTGTGTATGGGACATTCCTTTGGGCTGTAAATGGGATTTTCTAAGGGGCTGTGTGTGGGACTTTCTATGGGGCTGTGTATGGGACTTTCTATGGGGCTGTGTATGGGACTTTCTATGGGGCTGTGTATGAGACTTTCTATGGGACTGTGTATGGAACTTTCTATGGGACTGTGTATTGGACTTTCTATGGGGCTGTGTACTGGGCTTTCTATGGGGCTTTCTATTGGACTGTGTATTGGACTTTCTATGGGGCTGTGTATGGGACTTTCTGTGGGGCTGTGTATGGGACTTTCTGTGGGGCTGTGTATGGGACTTTCTGTGGGGCTGTGTATGGGACTTTCTGTGGGGCTGTGTATGGGACTTTCTATGGGACTGTGTATGGGACTTTCTATGGGGCTGTGTATTGGACTTTTTATGGGGCTGTGTATGAGGCTTTCTATAGGACTATCTCTGGGAGAAAGTTAACTTTCCATTTATACACAAGTCAAGCAGTTTGCTTAGTTTATCGGTTTATATTTGGGTCGGTTTATAAACTGTATATGCATATTTATACATATCACAGGGAATTTATTGCTAAAAGGATTCTTGTACAATTCATTATGAATTGAGAAAACCAATCTGATGACTTGTAAAATATCTTTAAGATATCTGCCTCGAGAGTGCTTGGAAATGTGCTACACATACTGACCATAAACGCCCGTAAATATTATACTTTCACAAGGATAATATATATATTTACGTGGATGATGTTTATATTCATTTCATAGTGGAGTATATAATTGGAAATTTTAGCACACCCAGGTTCAAGTATGATGGTTCAATACGTAAGTGGACTTAATGTGATCACGTAGTGGGAGATAATTTGTGCGCTACACCACTGATTGATGATAGTCCATTAAGTATTGCTCCCTGGTACAATATATGTGCATTATTAACTTATAATAGTGCCAGTGCATTGTGAGGTATTACAAATGGGCAAAGGTTTATTGATTGCGGATGAATATTAGGGATGGCCGGTTCGCGGATCCGAACACGGGTCCGCCGCGGATTTATCCCGTTCGTGAACGGCGGATTTTTCCGGATTTTCCGCCTTCCGAACCGCAGATTTCTCATATTTTCGAAATTTTCCGAAATTACGAGGAATTCTCGTATTTTCGAAAATGCGTGAAAATACGTATTTTCGAAAATTTTGGAAATTATGAGGATTGCTCGTATTCTCGTATTTTCAAGGATTTTTTTCATTTTTATGGGTCCGCTCGTGGATTTTTTCGAAAATTCGCGGATCCTCGAGCGGACCGGATTTTGCGAAGTTCGGACATCTCTAATGAATATTGCCCAAGTTCAAAATAGCCACATGCAACTTATGAGGCGGAGCTAGTCACAAGGATCATGTGATACAAACTATCACGAGTACAACGATATCTGTTCTTAGGCATGATTTTGCAGCCTTATCACACAATTTAATTTCGCCATCGAGGAAGTCCACACACAAGGACGAAATGCGTCTGGTAATTTTTATTTTTAATGGCCCTCTATCAGGCCTCCCCCTCCTAGCATGGTCTCAGGTGGCTTCTGAATGGGTATCATATATTAAGTGATTGTTTACCTCGTTGCCGACATGGGTTATTGACTTGATGATTTGGTCCACTGTTTATAGCATTCATTGCTATATTGGCTAGGTAGGGTGAGGGACATGTATGGGGGATGTTTTTAATGTGGGGTTTCCAAGGGTTGCAATATTATGTGTCTAATATTTTTTAAAATGAGCTATTAAGTTGTATACTTTTATTATTTAATACTATTCATTCAGTGTGCCCATTAATGTCCACATTTTTTTTACTGTTTATATGGTTTATGGATGGAGCACCTGGATATAATTATTTAGCCATTTTTCTTACTTTTTCATGTGCCTGACCCCTTTTGAGTAATAAGACTTCTACATAAATGGGAAGAATCAATATAAACAAATTTGCTACTTACCTTTGTACGATCCCACAGTACAATACCAGACATAAACGAGATTACATCCAGTATTGCATTATGGAATCCAACTCAGTTTAAAGTTTAACTTAACACTTTAAAAAATTGGATTGTTTGGGCTTCCCTGTTTTGGATCGTTTGCCCTAAAAAAAAACCATGTGAACCCGATATGACATCAGGTTAAATTGAATCTCCCCCATAGTGTCCATAAAAGGCAGGTTTTCATTAAAATGGCTAATTTTGGATGAATGTTCAGGTATTTCCTGGTCAAGGGATATGATGTCTTCCCAATGGGTACCAGGCAAGTACAGCGCCGAAAGAGCACTATAATGGAGGGAGTGCAGCACTAGCTTGCGTGATGTTTTGGCATTTAGATCACTGCTATGAACCTCCAGGTCAATTTACTTTATTCGGAACAATTAAAAATAAATAAATATATAGATATATATAAACCAGGATGGGTGGCACGCAATCCCTGCAGAGACGGTCAGAGCTTGATATAGGCAAGACAGGGCTGAAACGTTTTGTGATTAATAAATCCATTGAAAATTCCTTGGAGTGCTCCTATATCTTTATGTGTGATATATATATATATATATATATATATATAATATATATATAATATATATTCCTTGGAGTGCTCCTATATCTTTAGTGTGTATATATATTATATATATTATATATATATATATATATATATATAATATATAATATATTATATATATACATTTTTTAAATTTATTTATTTATTTTTTAAAATTCTTTACAAATCCTTAAATTTGGCTTGAGAGAGAAATATCACAGTCTATTTTTATTCACTGGTTATTACATTATTATTCTTATCTTCTTATATTATTCTATAACTAAAGATCGCTGAAACTGCCGAGTTTCCTTCCTTTTTCAGGTTTTTGGATCTCGGGAAAATCCCGATTTTTATTGAACGTTCAAGCTATTTTAGAAAATGTTCCTCAAAAACACAATCTAAAACGATTTTCAAGTCTCCTTTCATATTTTCGAGCATTATTGAATCATTCAAGGCTATTTTCAAGAATTTTGGAAAATAGCTTGAATGTTTCGATAAAAATTTAAAATGTGCTCCGATGTCCCAAAATCCGAATGATCCGTCCGGTTGCGGAGAGAACATTTCGGATTTCGGTAACTCTCAAATGTAGAGTTCGATTTCAGTAACCCTCGAATGTAGCGTTTGATTTTGCTAACCCTCGAGTTTAGCCTTTGATTTTGGTAACCTTTGAATGTAACGTACGAATTCGGTAAAACCTTGAATGTAGCCTTCGATTACGGTAACCCTCGAATGTAGCATTCGGTTTTGGTAACACTCGAATGTAGTGTTCGGTAATAACCCTTGAATAACTGGCCATAACCCTTGAATGTAGCAGGCGGAAATCCGACAATTGCCCGATCGTCGGGGAAGTAATTGTTTAAACTGCTTAAATTGCTTTTTTATATTAAACAAACCCAAAACATTATTAGTACATTTAGATTAGACTTTAAATGTATATTACCAGAGCGGGATTTGTACATTTTCATATCCTAGTATATTACACACCCATATGCCAAAGAACCAGAGCAGAGGTCACATATTGTAACTCGGCCAAAAGCATTAAACTTATATATACACTTTAAATTTGATTTATTTAGAATTTTTTAAAATTTAATCTGTTTAATCAAAAACAGTTAGATTATTGGGAGCAGCTGAACATATTTTGTAGACGATAAGATTATAAACAGTTTTGAAAGCCAAAAAAAGGCTTTGTTGCAGACAAAAAAAAAAGAAAATTTTAGTTTGCATAAAGGGAACAACACTTTTTATCAACAGCTATATTTTCAGGTAGAGATTATCCTCATTTACATATCCGGAAACTTGCACTAAATCATTTAACCCTGTTTTTAAGGGCAACTATACCATTCCCACCCACACCTCTCCGCAAAAAAGTACTAAGGATAAGGACCTAAAACACTAGGTCATCACCCCTTGGATAGCCTTCCTAGATCACCTGCAAATTATTCTCTGAAATTTCAATCACTGGCTTGGTTTGCTTGTGTTTGGGGCCTGAGCAATCAAGAACTATCTGCTCGTTACAGAACCATCTTTTACACAGACCCCCATTCACAATGCTTCCTCACACCTTAAACCTTTTTCTATTGTGGCTCCCATCCTCTGAATTCTGTCCCCCCCCTTCTCTTCATCAAGAAACTTCAATCAGCAGGTTTAAAGGACAACTATAATGAAAAAATTATGTTGCCTCATCCTAATCTTTAAAGGGACACTATACTGAAAAAATGACTTCATCTTAATCTATTATTGAATACATGTAAGTAGTACTTACTCAGAGGTGTGTGTGTTGCTGCATGCCTACAATACAGCACATATTTTATTTAGGAGCACTCCCACTTCCATCTGACCTGTCTTTTTTCCCCACAAACCAACTGCCAAGCCTGCACACAGAATACAGCATTCCAACTGTCAAAACTCTGTCACCATTCCAGCTACAGTAAAACTACTCACAGAAGAATATTTTTTGAGAGCAAGGAACTTGATTGACAGTTGACATGTATGATGTTTTAGATTTGATATCTTAAGAAATAGGGGCAGATAAACAAAAAAATTATACAGTGGTGGTGGGAAGAATTATAGTTTCCAGTTATAACCTCCTTTTTTCAGTGTACATGCCATTAAAATTACTACATGTACTGTAAACAGCACTTACTGGGGTGTGTGTTGCTGCATGCCTTCAATCTAGTACTTGTTTTTCTCAGGTACAGTATACCCTCTCTTAACCAACATCTCCTTTTATCTGGTCAGACTTTATATTAAAGCAAGCATGCTCAATAATCACTATGAGGCAGCTGTCACCATTTCAATTACAGCAAAACTGCACACAGAAGATGAATTAGTGATCATAAGATACTTCATTGACAGTTGATATGTAAGGTGGTGCAGATTGAATAGAGATAAGGGCAGATCTATAAATAAATGGTACAGTGATAGTTGGGAAGAATTAAAGTTTACAAATAACAACTATTTGTTCCAGCATAGAAGCCCTTTAAATCTAATTTCACATCCTACCTCTCATCAGAGCACCAGGTGTACAGTATACAGTGTGATTGTTTTAAATTATCACAAGTCCTCACTATGGCACTTCTACCCTTCCCTATGTGTCTGTATGTTATTATTATTATGGATTTGTATATCGCCAACACCTGCCGTGGAGCTTTACAATAACATAATCATACATTACCTACAAGGGTAATAATTCATTATAAAAACACAGAATAATGAGTTATTTATAGCAATAACGTGATACAGGAATGGGAAACAGCTTACAAATAGGAAACAGCTTACAAAGAGCTTACAGTCTAGAGAAAATAGGGGAAAGACATAAGGTGACACGGATCAATAGGCTGTAAATTTGTTGGCAGTGGAGTTTGATTGTTATGCACCTAACTAGATTGTTAGCTCTACAGGGTAGGGACCTATTTCCTTGTGTTGCATGGTTCAAACACTTTTATACTTTTTTAAAAGGCATGTCCGACCCCAAAACTAAAATGTAACCCACTACTGGCCCCACTCTGTAGTGTATAAAAATCCTTACCTTACATCCCTGCTCCAAATGGTTCTCCTGTAATGTCCCCCCAAAGTTAAAAAAAACTTACCACCAGGAGCCTGGCCACCATGGAAATTGTTTTCGCCTCTGAGCTGTCCTCTCAGAGGTTTTTGGCTTGCTCAGAGCAGCCCCTCATTCCCTCCCTCCCCCTCCCTCCCTCTCCCTCACGTTTTGTTCTCCCTCCCCCTAGTGTAAATCCCCTTTCCCACATATTAGGGATAGTTCCCCCAGCCCCAACCACAATAAAATATATATAAGAATATGCTGGCAGCATATATGCCACGTCTGTGATTGGCTGCCTCTCAGCCAATCACAGACGCTGGCTGCTGGTCCAGCCCACTGCTTGCATTGCGGCGGAGGAGAGAGGGAAGGTGAGTAACTTTTGGGGCACTTTCTTAAAAATATAATATAGAGGTTGGGGCTGGGGGAACTAGCTCTACATATGAACATTTTTCAAAAGGGGTGGACATGCCCTTTAAGGATATGTACAACCTTTTTTCGCTCACCTTATGTCTTTTGTCTTCAAGGTGTTAATTGTTAATTGTCCTTGTTTTTCCTGTCATTAGTAAATAGTAAATCTTAGCACATTTTCCAGTCTTGCTTCCTAACATAGTAAGGAGTCTCCTCCCTCTAGATTTCAGTGAGATCTCATTCTATCTCTGATTCTAGCTAATTTAGTGTGAGTCATTGAGCAATTGGCAAAAACATTTAGCCAGATTAATCTTCTCTGAAGTTTTCATTTCCCTTTAGATAATGAAAGGTTTATTTACTTTTGGACAGGTACACTATTGAGAAAAACATACAGGGTTATTCAATAAAAGTTCTTATCGTTTAAAATGGTGCTAACTTTGCCCCAACCAATCAGATGTTAGCTTTCAAATGTTAAATAAGATATGATTGGTTGGGGCAAAATTAACACCATTTTAAACAACTTTTATTGAATCTCCCTGATTGTGTACACAGCTTCATAATCCTCCATCAGCAGCTCTGTAATTTGTTGTAGTGAGAGACAATGGCAGATTTAAAGCAATTATAGGAGATTTGGCCAGGTTGAGCCTGAACACATATTACATATTGCAAGGCTGTGTGAAGTTCATTAAAGACAGCATTGTAATTAGGGCAGTACAGTTCTACTAATTACAGTATGAAGTGTCTCTAATAGAAAGAATGATGTAGCAACCCAGTTGTCACCTTTCCCTTTAAGACACAAACACATTAAAGCTACATAAAGAAAAGCTAGTTGGTACATACTTTAGAAGCACAATGCAGGCTGCATTGATTTCAATGTAGTCATACATCATGTCATAATGAACAGCTACATCCTTTGCAGGTAGGATGATTTGGAGGGTCTATCACTATTCTCTACTTAAGTGTGAAAGTCTAAATTCCCCATAAATATTGTATGTAGTGGTTAAGATCCTCTTGCTGGGTAGGGGGGGGAGGCTTAAGGCCCCTTTATAGTTCTCTTTTAACTTTCTCTGTCTTTTTGCAATGTTATGTGCTAGGCCACACTAGTGTATTTTTGACACTTGATGGCACTTGCAACCTGCGATTTTGGGTGCATTGCGATTTACACATGCGTTAGCATTTTTTTGCGCAATCGCAGGCATTTCCACAATGAAAATGTACAAACCGCAAGTGCAAACGCGTGTGAATCGAAGAATTGAACCAGAATTGCACATGCAATTAGTGCAATAACGTGTGCAATTTCATGTTCCATTTCGGTGCGTTGCAGTGTAGACAGGCCCTAGATATTCATGTTTATTGTGCCCTAGGCATACACGTTTACTTTGTATAATAATAGTGTTATGTGATGTTGCGGTCTGGTATTTTACTAGACTTCTCAGGAAAGACAAATATAGATGTGCACACTAATTTTATTTTACAAAAATGTTTGTGGCTTTTAAAAGAAGTGCATTCATTCACTATATCTTTTATTAATAAAACAAGTAGGTGCCGCACAATGTTAAAGAAAGACCCACAAATGAAACAGGTTCCTCTGACCAACCAAGAGTCTCAGTAGTTAATTATACCGTGAAGTCAATAGTTGCTACCATATTGGATATTTGGCACTGGTCAATATTCCGCTTCATTCTTCCGAAACCTTTTTCACCCCATTTTTCACCCCAACTGGAAAAGAAAGTAATAAAATCATGTAAAGTAACCAATGATTTTTCAAATACGCGCTATGGCTGTACAGGAGAGTGAAGCGGTCGGAGATTCCAGCTTGGCCGCGGTGGATATCGTAAAAGGTAAGTTAGCTCCCATCTTCGTTCTCGGGCCCTGCAATACTGATTGAAGATCGGGAGGTAAGGCACTGCTCCTTAACCTCCCGATCTTCAATCAGTATATTAAAGGAATAGTTCAATTCGAGAGTGAACTATTCCTTTAACTGTTTTGACAGAATTTTTATTGCACGTTGCTTTCCAAAATGTTACACATGGCAAAATGTGTTACACATGGCAAAATGTTACACATGCTTGTCTCCCATGCCTTTCCCATGTATGAAAGCAAGAAGAAGGGGCTTTTTGTTGGAGATGTGGACATGCCCTTTAAAGGACAAATGTGCCAAAAAAAACCCAAAGTTTGAAATAAGAAAATCTCTATTCCAGGGAGATGGAAAATTCTATTCCCTCACCTATGGGTGGTCACATGCACTAGTGGTGAGCTGTCAAAGTTATGTTTGTGGAAAAGCCGACAGCTGGGAATTTGAATATGGTATTTTTCGGGGCATGGCTGTCCTTTAATTTGGTTGTAACACACTTTTAGCCACTTTTCTAGCCTGGAAATACATTTTTACTTACAGGAAGGTGTATTTATTGCTGAAAATGGGCTTGTGTTTTCCTATTGCCATAACTGCAGTTTCCTCATGGTGGACCTTTTTGGTCATAGACAAACGATCCCATGGCCATTGGCCAGCAGCTGAGGAATGGCCTTTGTGGCCAATAATGGGCCCTTATTGATTTAAAGGCCCTTAAAGAGTTTTTCTATGCCCAATGATATTGGTCTATTATCATTAATGTGTGTACCCAGCTTTAAACTATTTTACATACGTTTGATGAAAATCAGTTTTCCAAATACAGAAATGTCTCCTAGTTGACATTCATTGTATTAACTTTTAAAAATCACCCTGTTGTATTACACTATTGGCATTATTACCATGGCCTGATTTATTATTTGGAAAATTAGTCCATTTTGACAGATTTTTTTGTCTTATTATTTCCACTTTTCACCGAGGCAAACATTACCACAGTAAAAATCCACCACTTTATAAACACACTGAAAAAAGACAAAAACATTTAATATTTACATGATAAAAAAGACACTATTTGGCACAGACTCTTATGATCTGTGGGCACAGCAAAGAGAATGAAATCAATTAATTAGAATTACTGGAGTATATGGTATATAACTAAAACAAAATGTCCGCTGAACTTCCCATACCCAGTGTTTACATTTTACTTTAATGTGTGCATGTTAAAATGTTTTGATAGAATTATTATGGATTATTGAAAATCTGCTGGTGGTTTAATAGGATTTCTGGCTGTCTATAACTGCAGTGTCTCATATCAATTTCTGACCTCTGGGCTCACCAGTCAGCAGTTATCCTGTACCTAGCTGTCCAAGAAAGTGATAATTTATTGTGCCACGTTTACTGGAAATCCGTATAAATCTGAGGTGTCTTGCAGGTAAACGTGTGTATATTAAGGACACAGTCTAATTTTAAATAAACAAGAGGACATTCCTCTAGAATGAACATACCTGTTTTTAATAATCCAGTAGTCTGTGTCTTCCTCATCTTCATCTTCAGCAGGCTCTGTTCCATAGCCCACAATAACAATTGCATGGTTGGGTTCTTCTGCACAGCTTCCCTCAAATATTCCTAGCACAATCACAAATGACAAATATTAATTACAGTGCAATACCAGTATTTATGATTTTTGAGAACCCAACCTTCAAATGTATGAACTGTTATAAAAGACCTACTGGCACCAAACATGCACATCTAAACCCTTAAATGTAAGCGTCCATTTAGTTAAACAAAATAAATCAGCAGAAGGGTGATGGTCAGAAATGCTTTTGTTCTCATTGAGAATCAAATATGAAATGTTAGTCTATACCCTCTATGAAAGTTGAATATAGAAAATAGCAGTTACATTGGTGTAGCTCATCCATATCTATTAGGGACATATTTATAAAGGTTTCTTAAAGGGCAAGTCCATCCCCAAAATGAAAACTTACATACAGGTAAATCACCCCCCAAAACCCTAAACGGTAATAGTTTGAAATCTGAAATATATAAGTCTAACCTGAAATCCAGCACAATGTTCTGTTTCCTGGTATTTCTTCCTGGTTCTTCCAGTTAGCAACTGTCAGTAATGGATTTGACAGTTGACATAACAGCCAATAACTGAATGTTAATCTCCTATCTGCCTCTTCTGAGCATGCCCAGGCTCAGTACAGGTTTCTTAATTTGCTTAGTTTCCATGAGGCATCCAGTAGCATAGCAGGCATACAGTAACGAATTCATAGGACAAACTATGATATATCAACATATTTTAAAGAGGCCATTCTTTCTAAAAGATGTTCTTATGAGGGTGGAGTTGTCCTTTTCAACAATTTTGAACTCAACACAGTCATTTAAAAGTGCCCATATATTACTTGCTTAGCTATTTATTGTATGGCAGATTATTACCTCCATTGTACAGCATGAAATCTTCTGTTACTCCAATTCCAACAGTTAGAGGCCCTTCAAATGCTACTGCGGCTGCCATGTTTTCTTCACTGGGCAGCATATAGTATTTGGTAACATTCAACATAATGGCTTTTTCAGGTTCGTATTCACATGTAGCTTTCTAATAAATAACATGGTTGCATTAGAGTTCACTTATATTAATTGTTACCATTTGCATATATGTTACACTTGACTCATATTTTAGTATTGGATGCGCTGATTGTCATTCATTTTAACATACAAAAGAGCAGTGATGTCTTTATTCTTTACGAGAGTATATTGATTTTATTTTGTTTTTTGGTTGTAGAGAACTAGTAACATGTTCATAATTTAACCAGAAATTTTGTCAGGTATTATTTAACTTTAACCAGTGGAAAATAGTTTATGAGCTGGAATCAAGTTTTAGAAGTGCAATATATAAGGGATAATGTGACCTTTACAGTGTAATATAAGGATTTTACACCACGAGGTGCTTCCTGACCATATAAAAGCACAAGACTGCAGGCCAAGTTCTTTTATACAGGGCAGAACAATCTGAGTTGGTGTACTATCCATATATTGCAATGTTATGGGGTGCTTTATTTCTTTTAATAAGGTTTAATTATTTTGAATAAAAAAATTTGTTTGGGCTGTGTACAGCTTTAAATAACATGTTTTTTTTAACAGCTCCCCGCTGAAATTAAAGTGGAAGTCCAGCTCTCAAATGAAAAGTTATATACAGGCAAATTACCCCCCCAAACCCTAAACTGTAATAGTTTAAAATCTGAAATACATAAGGCTAACCTGAAATATATATTATTATATATTGTTGCCCCTGTTTCTGCTTCCAGTTAGCAACTTTCAGTTATGGATTTGACATTTGACATCACAGCCAATGGCTGAATGGTAATCCCCTAGCTGCCTCTTCTGAGCATGGTCAGATCGGGTCACTAAATTGCTGTTTCCGTGAGTTATGAAGAAGCATAGCAGACATACAGTATTGAATTCAGAGGACAAAGTAAGATATAAACATATTTTAAAGAGGCCATTCTTTCTAAAAGATGTAATTATGGGGGCGGATTTGACCTTTAAACACATCCTGTCACCACAGGGCCGGTGCGCTGCTCACAACAGGGAACTGTTCGGGACCTCAGTTCAGGTGAAGTTCTTTAAGGGGAGCATTTGTGCATGCACCACAGTGACTTACTCCTGCTGCAAGCCTACAACGATCAGGTGAGGTGAGGTACTAAGTGTCGTATGCCTGCTGCCACAATGTGATGTCACCTAAGCTCTGTCACTCTTTATGCTGTGGTGGTGAGTGCCTGCAAAGTTTTCACACACTAGTTTGTGCCAGCCCTGTTTTGTCTTTTTTGTGCCAGTTGCCAACCATTATCATTTATGTTGGCATACAGGCATTAGTGAAATCAAAATGGTTGGCAAATTGGCAGGGGTAAATGGTTGGCAATGGCTGTGTGTCCAGTGTCATTTTATCTGTGCCACTTTGGCAACTATTTTACCAATGTCTGTGTGCCAACCATTTTGCTAGTTCTGTACCAGGTGTGCCAACCATTTACCTGTGCCAATTTTCCAACCAATTATCAATGTCTGTGTGCCAATCATTTTACCAGTCTGTGCGCCAACTATTTTACCAGTGCTCCGTGTACTAATCATTTTTACCAATGTCTGTGTGCCAGACAGTTTGTCAGTGTCTTTGAGCCAGGCATTTTACCAGTGTTGGTTTGTCATTTTTTTAAAAAATGTTTTATAATGAGTACCTTAATAAAAATGTTAATGATAAATTTAAATAAAGTTTTGTTACGTTTTCAGATTTATGGATCTCAGGAAAAACCCAAGATACGAAATAACCTTGAACGTTCGATAACCCTCGAAAATGCAAACGGAAACTTTTGAGGATTATCGAATGTTCCAGGTTATTTTGAGGATTACCGAAAATAACCTTGTACATTTGATAATCATCAAAAATGCTGTCCAAAATCTCGAAATCCAAATGATCTATACGGTTTCAGACCGAAGATTTGGATTTTGGAACCAAGTGGTTTCGTGTAGGATCCGAGTTCGAGTCGGACTCGAATCCCATCTCTAGTAGCCGAGAGGTTTTTTTTTAGAATATATCCCACTGTATTATAGGTGCCATAAATCTGCATTTTTCACTACTATAGAGATAATAGCAACAATATGTTAGCTACATCGTACAATAACAACAGATAACCATGCAATTCTCTTAATGGCCAGTCTTTGTATGACCGGTCCTCTTGTTTTAAAACAAGCTCAAAGGTATATTTACAACGGAAACCTTTCTTTCTTAATATCATTTTCATCTTCTTTACTTTGATATGGTTGGTTAATGAAAATGTTGCCACACATGTAAATATACACCCTAAGGTTAATATATAACATTTATAGCAATATGCTTGTGAAGGTTCTCATTCATCCAGGTCATGGTATATCTGTTGTATTCAATTAGATCAACTGGACTTGAAATGTAGTTCTTGAAGACGTTTCGCTAGTCATCCAACTGGCTTTCTCAATTCAGAATGACTTGTACAAGAATCTGTGGCAATTATGTACCCTGGAAAATCCCAATTAGCATATCACAGCCAGGTGTTAAGGCTGTGATATGCCACACCCTTAACACCTGGCTGTGATATGCTAATTGGGATTTTCCAGGGTACATAATTGCCACAGATTCTTGTACAAGTCATTCTGAATTGAGAAAGCCAGTTGGATGACTAGCGAAACGTCTTCAAGAACTACATTTCAAGTCCAGTTTTTTTTTTTGGATACAACAGATATTTATAGCAATAGGACAGACACTTACCTTCTCTGAGTACTCATAATCTTTTCTCATCATGACACCATTTTGTGCCACATAGTCAAGAGCCTGAACTGGAAGCCCACCACAGCAGCCATCATCATGTTCATCACAGTCCACTAGCTGTTGCTCACTCAGTTTAAGAAGTTTATTTGTCTTAATACAATAACGGGATTCAATCACTCCCACCTTAAGAGAGAAGGACCATGTTAAAAAGAGTTTTTAATTTATTATTTTAAGTGGAGGAGTTGTTTCAGGGACAGTTTGCAACCAACAATCGTTTTAATGATGTTAAGTGCCTAATAGGCAGACACAGTAAATGTAAAAAAAAACATTGATTTCAAATTCCTTGAAAGCTGGAGGAACTCTGGAGCAGGGGGGCCCATATTCTTATTTTTCCTATAATAGATATAGCCTCCTCTCAGAAAAGCACTGTAGATGAAGCAGAGATAGGGGCCCCATCATAGTTTTGAAGGGGGGCACAGTGATTCCTAGTTATGCCACTGTCACATAATTCTACATCCTTTTAGTAATATCCCAAGGGATTTCGTTTTCTTGCGCACTTTCACCCTAAATTTAACTAGGCCCCAAAAAATTTTAAAACACAAGTAGAATTGCGAAGTCTTTTTACCGTTGCAAATGCCCAGCAGGATCCACAAAAATCTCCTTGGTCCCTTGGAGGAGACATACAGTTTGATTTCCTCCAGTCAACTTCATCTGGAATAGTGGAAGATTGAGCATGACTGTAGCTGTTAATCTTTGGTGTTTGGGATGTTCCTTTTGAAAGAAGGCAGTTTTTGGAATTCCTCTCTTCTGTAGTCTAAAACAAAAAAATAATATAACTAAATATAAGAATATTTCTGAAGACAGCCTTCACAGTGGATGACACACATGAGACCACAGGGTCTTATGAACCAGTATTACTTCTGCATGACCATAACAGATAAATACAGTGTTTATATCCTTTTAAATGGAGATGCTGTAACTTATAGAATATGACCAAACTGGGGATAGGTGGGAGCAGTATTTGGTGTAATATTTCTTATAATACATGAGTTCCATGTGACATAAATGACATATTGTGATATTAGGCTGTTATGACACAGGTTCATTTGGTATAGGCTTGTGCACTTTAACTCTTTTCTGGTGGATGCGTGAAGGCACAGGGAGGAGATGGGTTAATGGGCGCACTGTATAGAGTAACATGGGGACACAGGAATGGAGAATGAGTGGTCATTTTAGCACCACTGAGTCCACTGGCAAGGTCATACACTACTCTTCCACTAGGAAGTCGTTTTGGTTTAGGATATATCCTCATAATATAAAGCAATTCTAGGTATTATTTAAATTAATATTATTATATAGCGCTTACATCTTCCGTAGCGCTTTACAATTACATGTGTACATTCACATCAGGCCCTGCCTGGAAGAACCTACAATCTAAGCACATTTATTTGACACACACAACCTATCAGTATGTCTTTATGATTGTGGGGGAAACCGGAGTGCCCGGAGGAAACCCATACAAGCACGGGGAGAACATACAAACTCCTTGCAGATGTGTCCAAGGGTGGAATTGAACTCAGGACTTCAGCACTGCAAGGCATCAGTTTACAGCTTCCTTCTGTTGCTCCGATCGGGGTTCCCATGTGGTCCATCTTTCCATTTGCAATAATGCTGCACAATCCTCTTCAAGATGGATCCAGTATGAATGATACAAATCCCATAAGATTAATGCTGGCATTTGGTAACTGATTTTGTCTATTTGAAATGTGGCTGTATAGTGAAGATTGCTGGTTTAACCTGTCCTATGAAATATGTATATATGTATATATTATACACAATCAATTGTCAATTGTATTTGATTTCTGCATTTTTTCAATACTTACCAAAGTATTCCAACACTATCACTGAATGGTTCTGTATAAAAATTTTCCATTTGCCTACTTACCAAGTCTGCGAAATGGTTCATTGCCATTCTGTAGCTTGTGAGACCTTGGTCAGCCAGCTGATTATGTTTCTGCACCTTTTCCCAGGTGGCTTCCCAAGCTTTCCTTCTGTAGAGCTCTTTGCTCGGGGAAACATATTTCTTGCCTGCAGTATACGGTAATTGATATTAATAAAGTACATGACCATTTTGTTCTAAATGTGATATGTTGTATGAAAAAAAATGTAAATCATCATCACTAAGCGCTAAGCAGCCTGTCACTATGCCAGACTTTTGGCTTTGGACTAAGCAAAGTGTAATTATTTCATCAAAATTATCAAGCTTCAGATGGATAGTATAGAAGAATCCAAATTGGATACCAGTGATTAAACCCCTGGTTTTTCATGCCCATATATTTGGACTGTTCTCTTTAGTGAGAGTTTTCATCTCTCTATATTAGTTTATTTTTGTGCTAAATTCATATATAGAAAGACAAGAGATTTGCTATTTTATCAAGCTCAGGTCAGGTAAGTCAGGTAAAAAGTATGATTGTGCCAGATTTTAAATCTGAGAGCCACTGAGAGCTACTTATTCACAAAAACTTTTAAAAGGTGCTAAGAAGATGAATAATGATCTTGATGAAGAAGAAACTATACAATATTTTTTGCTAAACATTTATATTTATTTAACATTTATTTTATTTAAAAAATTGTGTAAATTTACCGTACTCTTCAGTAATAATTATTTACCATATTTAGATTTCCATGAATTCCACTCTCTGTCAAAACGTGATGCAGAGGCGCATATAGCGATGGCTGACAATGCCAGTAGGTATTTCTCAAAATGCATCTTGAAAGAAACAATATATTTTCAATTTTAGAACTGTTAACAAACCTCAGTAATTATTTAACACAAGGGAAATGTTCAGTGCAGTGTTTTTCAGCTGTACAATCATGAATTTTAAGACATTTATTTGCAGCAACCAATCAGATTTTTGCTTTCCACTCTGTTATTGCAGTTAGTAAACATCTGACTGGTTGTTGCAAATTAATATTAAGGCAACATTTTACACCCTTTATTGCATCAGCCCCACATGTTTATCTTCACTTAATGTGATTTTTTAAAGAAGATGTAACATTTTTTTCTTGTTTTAATAAAGGATGCTAAAATGTAAATAGTTCTGAATACATCAAATAATACCTAACTATTAGATAGCGCTAACTGCAAAAAAAGTAGAAAGACACCAAGGCATTCTCTTACTTAATAATTATCCTACAATTGCAATGGTGGGTTAATATTTATTGCTGTAAGTAGAAAGTTTCAATGTAACCCTTGGTACAGGATATATGGTACACAGACATACTCTGAATAATACGTCACTAGAACCGAGTACTTATCCCCAGACCATTAAATGAATAAAGATACTTTTATGGTTATTGCTACAGTATGTTATGCTGACCATACACTTTCATGGTCATGGTCAGTTTTACCACCTGGTATTCCCCATATTAGCCCATTCCTTTTCAAGTTGAATCAAGGTCAAAATAATTGATCCTGGTGGTTTTCTTTACATCACAAGAATGTATCTAGGGCACTAATACAGTTGAACATGTGAAATTTCTACCCCCTCTGCTACCTAACAGAGATGTCAAGGAACTACTAGGTGACCTGATCATGTAATAAAGTCTGAGGAGTAAGAAAGCCAATTATAACTCACAAGGACTGAGGGATGTAAAAAAAAACTTGAAATGCCATAGAATTGCAGCTATTTGTACGCAATTCTGAGAATTGAAAAAAAATGATATTAATAATAGATTATAAAAATCATAGATCCCATTAAAGCTTATTTATACTTTCATAATTGTTAATGTTATCTGTTTTTTCAGCCCAATCGACCGATGGGGCCAAAAAAATCTGTGCTGGTTTCAGCCGTGGCCATGACCAATGTTGATCACTGAGATCAACAGTCATTTGCCCCAGCCGAGCAATCCCTTTGTGTGTACCCAGCATCCTTTTGTGTGGGGAGGCAGCACCGTTGGTGATTAATAGTGAAGGTGTACGGGGAGAAACATACATTTGTACAAACCCAGCCTTACTGTCCCTACCAGCCAGATAATGGTCTAAATGATAAATTAGACAGCTTGATTAGCCACATGTCACAGAACAAAATGATAAAAATATAGTCCTATTATATAAATGTATCAATGGGAGGCGAAATGATTAAAAAGCTTTATTATACTATAAGTGTATACTACTACTGTGCTCTTTAAGTCTTCTTTTAAAATTAATAAGATGGCAATATAACCGTGGCTTCTACAAGGATACAAAAATATTAAATGCAATAAAAAATAAATAAAACAAAGGCCCTTACAAAACAATATATACAGTATAAAGTGAATTAAAATAAAACTTTCTTGGTAAAACTCTACCTTGTACTGCAGATTCCTCTGTTGAATAGAAACAATGTTAACAATATAAAAGTGACCTTAGTTCAGTTGAGACTCTGATTTTTCCTTTTACCTTCATTGGTATTTATAGGGTTTTTTCTAAACATTTTTTATCACAGTTAACCAGTCACTAAGCTGTTAACCATAGATAAACAGTTGACATTGATCAATGCTATGATAAGATTGATAGATTTTTTGTAAAACATTACAGTAAAAAGAAAAGCAAAAATTTAGATATGAATGAAAAATAAATCAATTTACAAATTTAATGAAGTTTGGTTAATTGAAGTTTTGCTATAATAAAATGGTAGCAGGGAAAGTCACGTGTTTAAGACTGTAATCTCATAGATTTTTTGTACTTATTGTGCTCATTTAAACAGGCAGCCTGGTAAATGGGGCTGATTACTATAATTCCAGCTACTGATTGAGGGATTGTTAGTAGATCTGTAAGTGGGAATATCATGAAGAAATGTGCCTGTGCGTGCTAAGCCTAAAGCTAGGTACACGTCATACAATAATTCGCCCAAACTGACCGACATTTCAGTGTTTCGGTCGGGCCGAATTATTGTACCCGACAGATATGGGCAGCACAGTGGCTCAGTGGTTAGCACTGATGGCTTGCAGCGCTGAAGTCCTGAGATCGATTCCACCCTTGGGCACATCTGCAAGAAGCATAAAAGAAACCTAGAAGCTTTGTTCCTGATGTTTTCAGTAATGCATTTGAGTTGTTTAATAATTTTGTTTTAAATTATGTAAAAAAGTCAGGAATACCTCTGTTAAAAAGCAAGTGGATTTGCTGGTGGAGGAAGCTTACCTGAACAATTAAACAGAGCAGATCTGTTAAGCCCTAAACCTAAACCCTAAACCCCAAAAGGGGTAAAAGCACAAAGACCAGTGTTTGTGTCACAGTATTCGGAAACCAGAAGCCAAATTAAAAAGACCATCAGGAGATAGCGGGAAATACTACAGCAAGACCCGACTTATGGAATACTCTTACCCCAACCACAATGTTCAGTTACAAAAGAGGAAGACACACAAGGGATTTGCTGTTCCCCTCTGACATCTCCTTGCAACAGTTGCAAACATTACAAAAACGTAAAGGTACTTTCCTTCTTTATCGTGCTGTAGTTCCATCTTGAGAGGGGATCAAATAAACCAGCCCACAAAACCGTATTAAAATCAATATATGTGCCACAAAACACACACAAAATGTGTTGATCTTCTTAAATGCCCATGTGGAATGGGTTACATAGGACAAACTAGTCGTAATGTTAAAATTAGAATTCAAGAACTCAAAACGTACAGAAACTATGTACCCCATGGAAGATACAACATATCAGTTGCTAGGCACTTTTAAACACAAAAATCAGGTTTCACAACTTAAATGGTGTGTTTTAGATATTGTAAAAAAACAAAAAGTGGAGGAAATATCCTTAACCTCTTATTAAGAGAAGCGAGATGGATCAATAAACTAAATACATTAACCCCTAAGGGTCTTAGGGCCACAATCGGTTTAACAATTGTTCGTGCATTAGCAATAAAAAACGGTATCATTAACTTGCGATACTGCACGTTTATGAATATGGCCCTTAATGAATGCTGGCACATCAAACTCTTTTTGTATGAGTGATCCAAATGGGGTTTATGGGCTGAATTATGTGAGGTAAAAAAGCAGGGTGGACATGCCTGCAGGGGACCTGGATGGAGCCCCTTTGGCTCACGGCCCCATAGCAACTGCTATGGTTGCTATAGTGATTCCTACGCCCCTGATTTTCAGCATATTTATAAAAACGCTCTTTTTCGCTTTCGTGGAAAAGTAATGCTGCAGTGATTTGTGATGGTTATTTCACCTTTTTCTGTGCTTTAAGTCTGTTATTGCGGCGAAAAGAGAAATTGTTCTCTAGTATTGGCCATTACCAGAACAAAGAATGTGAAATTTCAGAGCTATTTTAAGGGGTGTTCAGTGTGTATTAACCAATTTGATACTACTATGAAAATCTACAAGGGAGTATTCAGGGGTGTCCCTAGGGTTTTTGGCACCTGAAACAACTTTGAATGCCGCCCCTAGACTGAGTGGCGCGCGTAGCGCGCCACCGCGGGAAAGTGGGCGTGGCTTCGCGTGTGGGTGTGTCTTAGCTTGTGGGCGTGGCTTATCGCATGGGCGTGGCAAATTTCATAATTTTGTTTTTGAAAATGGTTATTTATATGCTTCTCTATTTTTAGAAAACACTAAAAACATGTTGGTGCAACTGGTACATTACATTAGAAAGCCCTACCATACTCTGTAGAATAAAAGATGTTGGCCAAAAGATTTGTAAGCCCTGCTACCACGTCAAGGTAGACTCTTTCAGCAGGGCCCTAACTATTATCTAGATTATATATTTTATATATAGATTATATATAATTATATAGATTATTTATCTATCTCTCTATCTGTCTATCTATCTATTTTCTTCTATCTGTCTATCTGTCTATCTCTGCTATCTGTCTATCTCTGCTATCTGTCTATCTCTGCTATCTGTCTATCTATATTATCTATCTATCTCTTCTGTCTATCTATCTATCTCTGCTATCTATCTAATCTATCTATCTCTGCTATCTATCTATCTCTGCTATCTATCTATCTCTGCTATCTATCTAATCTATCTATCTCTGCTATCTATCTATCTCTGCTATCTATCTCTGCTATCTATCTCTGCTATCTATCTCTGCTATCTATCTATCTATTATCTATCTAATCTATCTATCTCTGCTATCCATCTATCTATCTCTGTTATCTATCTCTCTCTTCTGTCTATCTATCTATCTCTGCTATTTATCTATCTCTGCTATCTATCTATCTATATTATTTATCTCTGCTATCTATCTCTTCTATCTGTCCATCTATCTATCTCATCTATCTATCTATCTATCTATCTCTTCTATCTGTCTATCTATCTATCTATCTATCTATCGCTATTATCTATCTATCGCTATTATCTATCTATCGCTATTATCTATCTATCGCTATTATCTATCTATCTCTATTATCTATCTATCTCTATTATCTATCCATCTCTGCTATCTATCTCTGCTATCTATCTCTGCTATCTATCTCTGCTATCTATCTATCTATCTCTATTATCTATCTATCTCTATTATCTATCTATCTCTATTATCTATCTATCTCTATTATCTATCTATCTCTGCTATCTATCTATCTCTGCTATCTATCTATCTCTGCTATCTATCTATCTATCTATCTATCTATCTATCTCTGATATTTATCTAGCTCTGATATTTATCTAGCTCTGCTATCTATCTAGCTCTGCTATCTATCTAGCTCTAGCTAGGGAAATGGAAAAAAAGAAAAGGGCTTTTAAAATTTTGAAAGCAGAAGGCACAGAACAGGCTTACAGGGACTTCAAAAGTTGTAATAAAGAGTGCAAGAAAGCAATTAAACTAGCTAAAATAGAAAATGAAATACGGATTGCCGAACAAAGCAAGTCCAACCCCAAGATGTTTTTTAAGTATATAAATGGTAAAAAAATGAGGACTGAGAATGTGGGACCATTAAATAATGGAGCTGAGGTGGTTGTAGAGGATGTCGAAAAGGCTAATCTGCTAAACCGTTTTTTTACATCGGTTTTTACTGTTGAGAATCCTTACAGTAGGGATTGTAACAATGTGCAGGGAGGAAATGAAGAGTTTTCACATTGGATAACAGAGGATATGGTACGGAATCAATTAGACAAAGTTAATATCAATAAAGCGCCAGGACCAGATGGATTGCATCCTAGGATTTTAAAAGAGCTTAGTT